>OMNN01102654.1:21790-47249 GCA_900302755.1 Chromis chromis
TAACACGGTAACTGCCATAGATAGTGGCTCGTATGTAAAAGATAGACCCAGCCACTCTGAAGTTTATAATTTGGTTGTTGCTATCTTGGTTTGTTGAAACTTGATGTGACAAGTTAGTAGTGGATCTGACTAAGAACTCGGGGACACTATGCATGCCTATATGGTAGAGACCTGTCAATCACAAGGTCCCCAATCCCCAAAACATACCCAGATTTATCATCTGTTTTACTCTAAATGGAGCCATAATTTACAAAAGGAACATCCTGCTTTATTGAAGGAGCCTTGAAACTAGTGATTAAGACTATAAACATGTAAGAAGAATGTTTACTGAGGTAACAAATCAAGTGTCAAGTAGAGTAATTTTCTGTACAACGAGACTTAAATTTGCAACCAGGTGATTCGCCCCCTGCTAGCTGTTTGACAGAGTGCAGGTTTAAGGTACTTCTGAATTGGTTTCCTATTTCAAAACAAGCAGTCTATGTCCATCTTTTAATATGTAGTTAGAGCCAGTTGGCAAGCTTCTGTAGCTGGTATGCTAACTGCCACCCAACTAACCAACTGCAAAAAGGTTCGGGGTTGTCAGTCATAATAGCGGTCCATGCACATCGGATAGATGGATGGCTCAACATAGTCAATTAGTTATGATTTGTTCTGTCATCAGAAAGTCTGAGAAGATAGTGAACGAAATGTGAACAAATTGAGATTTATGTTGTTAAAAAATGCTGGTGTGACCGGGTTTTAATACAAAGAGGAAAGTGACACAGCACAAAAACGTGATAAGTTACTTCATGTTGGTTTGTCCCATTTTAAGTTGTCATGATTGCGTAACATTCAGTGTGTTCCATTTTCCTCCTTAAGTCAATTTTATGAGCCAGTCAGTGACTGAAATGTCAAGAGGTGGCTAACTGGAACTGATACGTTCTTGCTGGGATTTCCACCAAATAGCTGCAGATTTCATTAAATCCATTCACATGCCAGCTCATCAATGGGATCTTAATTTAAACAAGGCCTAAGTCTTGGTGACAGAACATTAAGAGGCAAAATTTAAAACCATCCACCACTCACAGATACCAGAATGCAGACGAACCAAAACCACAGGAGTCACATGCCTGTTTCAGACCCTCTTAAACTCTTCCAGACTAACCAGATAAATAGCTTGGGATCAATTGGAGTGGTCCCTCGGGCCTGGAAAAGCTTATTCAAGGGTTTAAAAGGGTTTGAAATGAGGATTTGATCCACTTTTGTCTGGTAATGCAATTTTGTACCTGAGATGATAAACAGATTGCTGAAAACTTCATAACAAAAGTTGGATGGATGTCTGATTAAAAAAACAAAAAACTTTACAAAACATGAGAGGTAATCATTTTCATAATACATCAACAGGGACACCAAAGGCAAATTTACAGAGAGTATCAATATTTCAAGCTAAGAGGTGGTGATATAAAAAGAAAGGACATCCTTGATAAGTTCCACAGTAAAGAAAGCTCACAATCAGACATGGGGAAAAAAACTCTAATATATCTGGACTGAATGAGTTTCAATGTTCACTCAGCTACTTATTATATTATGAGAGCAATTGGGCCTTGAAACTCTTAAACCTTCACATTTCTGTTTCTGTTCAATCTGATGGTCCATGTCTGTTGAGAACTTTACTACACAGTGATATTTTTTAACCAGCTGAGACCTCATCAGTCTCCCCTTGGATGCCGGAACACATTAGAAGTGGTGGTTCAATACCTATTTTGTGAAGCAAGGACAATGTTTTATACGTCCTCCAACAATTCATCACTGGATGTCAACCAGTTTGTTAGTTAAAATCTGATCATGACATTATTTCTTCTTAGTGGCAATTGATATTTTTTCAGATAATTTAAAACCATTACAAATTGTAGTACTGTTATAAATTCAAAACATTCTCATTCCAACACATTTTTATATCCAAATTTAAATAATACATCTAAGTTCTTGATCTTTCACATGATACATTTGTTTAAAGTTTTAAAGTATACACTAAAAAAATGTTTAGTTCCTTTCTTTTTTGTAGCTTATTACATCAAACCCATTTTATATGAAACTTGTAACTTTAGGGTGATGTTTATGATAAAATAATAAAATACTACTTTTCAACCATTGTAGTAATGGAATCTATGTGAAGATACATAGTTGTTCTAAGATTCCTTCATGGAGGTAAACTCAGTTTAGGCCTTTTTGGTGCAGGAGACTGGCAGTCAAGTCTAAAGTTGTTTAAGAACCACCAATCTTATATAGGAAAAGGCTGAAAACTCCATCAAAAATCCACAACAAAGTTGTGGCGCTCATGTTCAGAAGGTCAGAATGGGCTGGAAGCTTTATCAGACACATCTCGGAGGCAATAACTGTCACACATACAAGCGTCAGGAGCAATCGCACCTGCAATTCATTCGCCTATGGGTAAGGTTACTGGATCACAGTTCCTTATGAGTGACACAAGCGATGATCTGTGACCAGCTCTATAGTCTGCTTGTCATATTTGATCAGCACCTAGAAAACAAGCGAGACTATAGTGTTCATCTGCAGTTTATACTGAATTATGTGACTAGCTAAGTTACTTGCATTGTCGAGCGTTTTACATTACATGAAGACTTTAAGCCTTTTAATCAAGGCTTTCTGCAACTTGTGAATTCTCCTGAAATGGACTTGTTTAGGTCCATTGTTGAGGCACTCCATAAGTGAACAAAGCCCAAAGAAGATACATCAAGTTGAATAGATGAACCTTGATGCATTTAGAGCATGCAAGGCCCCTAAGAAAAATGTGTACAGCTAATACTTCCAGGGGGTTTCTTCTGTAGAGTGTCAGATATGAGGTACAACTGTGCACAACTCCAAGAATAGGATTTTAGAGATCCTCAAGTTGTTATGGGTCACCAGTTTTCTAACATATTGGACTTTTACAGTCACAATTTTTCATAGCACCATGGAGTTGATGTCTATCTTTCAGTCATCTTGTGGAAAAAAAAGAAAACCACAAATGTTTCTATCCCATCCCATAACGGTTTAGTAGGAGGTACATAATCTCTGGCCATCACGTCCATACAAGACCTTTGAACACAGCCAGTACAGACCCACTGATATCTGAAATACGACCAGGGAGGATCACTCTCTAGTTAAGGGCAAAAACACCTAGAGAGTATTTCAGATTTTCCAGCTCTGACACTGTCGCACATTCTCAAATTTCCTGGTGCAACTCACTCACGATGGACCACAGGTGAGGTTTTCCTCTTATGTTAGCTTCCTGTTTATAAAAAGTCCAACTAACAAAGAGCCTGATAAAAACTGGCAGAAATAGTGTCACCCTTAGTCATTGTGTGTGTGCATGCGTGCTGGTGTGTTCGTGTCATTGGTTGTTGAGATAACCGAGCCGCCGGCAGAGTATCTCAAATATCTCAGCAATACAGAGAAGGATGGTGATCACGGTGAAGGTGTACATGGCACTGAGGAAGATGGTTTTTTCAAAGTGTTCAGGCACCATGCACTTAGTCACGTTAAAGGCCTTTTCCAAAGCGCTGGCATCACACATGTACAGTGGGTGAACCTGGGGGAAAGAAAGACAAACATGAGGAAGTAATACTTATATGAATATCTAAAGTTCTGAACACTGGCTGTACGATCCTTTTCTGATTCATATAAATGTGACACTGGGGCTGCACGGTGGTGCAGTGGTTAGCACCGCAGTCTCACAGCTAGAAGATCCCCGGTTCGCGTCCCGGTTAGGACGCCTGGGATCTTTCTGTGTGGAGTTTGCATGTTCTCCCCGTGCATGCGTGGGTTTTCACTGGGTACTCCGGCTTCCTCCCACAATCCAAAAACATGCTGAGGTTAATTGGTAATTCTAAATTGTCCATAGGTGTGAATGAGAGTGTGCTTGGTTGTCTGTCTATGTGTGGCCCTGTGATGGACTGGCGACCTGTCCAGGGTGTCCCCTGCCTTCGCCCTAAGTTGGCTGGGATAGGCTCCAGCCCCCCCGCGACCCTCCAGAGGATTAAGCGGCGTACAGATAATGTACAGATAATGGATGGATGGATAAATGTGACACTGTTCAACTTTGATGTGTAATATTGTCATGTTAACTACTGAACGATGTTCTAGTTGGGTATGACAAAGTACGTCCTGGCTGTACCCCTCATGTACACCTGACATGGTGTAAGTAGTATATACTGATCAGAACCAACACTAGAACAGCTGGAGTTTGATTAAGAAAGCACCAATAAGCGATCAGTTCCTTCAGTTGATCATTTTAAAGCTTCTTCCTAATCATTGCTGATTGGAGCAGAGTCCCTGCTGACTTTCTTAATTTGATGTTCATTCCACCATCTTCAAATGCTGCATTGGGACTACATCTTTACTGGGCCAGTTGTTCCAACATCTCTTAAACTTCCACGCAACTTTGCATACATGTCAAAGGACTTCCTGATCTCGAATATCTTGGATCCATGGACTGTATATAAAATTTTGATTTAGCCTGCGGGATCTAAAAAATGAAGCCAACACAAGCAAACATCCTGGAAATATGAAGTCAATTCGGAAGTGCTTTAAACCTGCACTCTGTCAAAAACAGCCAGCAGGGGGCAACTCACCTGGTTGCAAAACGAAGTCCAATTCTATAGAATTGCTTTGCTTTGTGCACTGGTGTGCAGTCATGTTGGTATAGGAAGGGGCCATCCCCAAACTGTTCCCACAAAGTTGGGAGCATGATATTGTCCAAAATGTCTTGGTATGCTGAAGCATTAAGAGTTCCTTTCACTGGAACTAAGGGGCCAAGCCCAACCCCTGAAAAACAACCCCACACCATAACCCCGCCTCCTCCAAACTTTACACTTGGCACAATGCAGTCAGGCAAGTACCGTTCTCCTTGCAACCACCAAACCCAGACTCGTCCATCGGATTGCCAGACAGAGAGGAGTGATTGGTCACTCCAGAGAACACGTCTCCACTGCTCTAGAGTCCAGTGGCAGTGTGCTTTACACCACTTCATCCTACACTTTGCATTGCACTTGGTGATGTAAGGCTTGGATGCAGCTTCTCGGCCATGGAAACCCATTCCATGAAGCTCTCTACCATTGTTCTTGAGCTAATCTGAAGGCCACACAAAGTCTGGAGGTCTGTAACTGTTGACTCTGCAGAAAGTTGCCGATTTCTGCGCACTGTAGCCTCAGCGTCCACTGACCCCACTGATTTTTATGTGGCCTACCACTTGGTGGCTGAGTTGCTGTTGTTCCCAATTGCTTCCACTTTGTTATAATACCACACAGTTGACCATGGAATATTTAGTATCAAGTAAATTTCACAAAGGGACTTCTGCACAGGTGGCAACCTATCACAGTACCACACTTGAATTCACTGCGCTCCTGAGAGCGACCCATTCTTTCACCAATGTTTGTAGAAGCAGTCTGCATGCCTAGGTGCTTGATTTTATACACCTGTGGCTATGGAAGTGATTGGAAAACTTGCCACAAAAAGCCAACATATCTTTTACAGTCAGTGGTTTGCAGTTGACTTCATCAAAATAACTATTTGTGATTTTGTGGCACCATTTTAAAAAATTCGAGTGTATCTGTAATTTTGCATAAACTTGAGGCTTCAGAATGGTAGCCCACAAACCAATGGGAGAGGTCATGGTAGTTACATCCATCTTTTTTACACAGTCTATATGTGGGACCAAGCTATCCTGAGACTGATTGAGGTTTCTCAAAGTTAATATTTTGAGGATTTTAACAATATTGAGCTGCTGCCATATTGAAATGGTCTAGGTAAGACCAAATGGTAAGGGAGTCCTCAGAACCTTGAACAGGAGGAGCAGGAGGGATGATGTCTACTTTTCTGGAGTGGCAAAGGTTTGAAACCCCCAACAGAGACTTCAGGAATTTCATCGTGAACAGGTTCTAAGTGGTACACTATTCCGCATGCCCTTCTGTCAATAAACTGTGATTGAGATAGGCAACTTGAAAATGGATGGGTGGATGATGGATGGATGGATGGATGGATGGATGGGTGGATGGATGGATGGATGGATGGATGGATGGATGGATGGATGGATGGATGGATGGATGGATGGATGGATGGATGACTGTGACAAGGACACTCTATAGAGCTCATCAAGTTAAAAAAAAAGTTAGAAATTGACAGACCTGAAAGCCAAAGAGGTGGCTTTGTAGCCAGAAGGCGATGACTTCCAGAATGATGCGTAGAAGGACAGAAATGATGTAGAAGACAGTGTAGATGGGTCGTTCCAGGATCTCCTCCTGATCAATGTTCTTACAGGCGGCATACAGGTGGAACACTGCCCCAGGAACAAGCACTGTTACCAGCTGTAACGCCCAGAAGACCTGGAGAGGGTACAAATCAGGGGTGGTGGAAATGAGAAAAATTAGTGGAGAAAGGATACTAAATAGAGGAATCATGCATTATATGATGCAAGTAAACATGAGTGAAGAAATAAGTTATGGGTTGGGGAGATAACAGGCAAGAAACAAATGTTGAGAAGGAAGAGATGGTGCAAGATTAAATAAATATTTGTCCATTCAGCTGTCAGTTAGTGCAAGTAAAGAAACATAGAAATGGTGTTTTTGGCAGCTGAGGCAGGCCGGAATCCAGCCAAGTTCAATGTTGACTGAAATGTTTCATCTATCCAAAACTGCATTTTCTACTAAGATGGAAAATGCTGATAACCACCTGTTTTCTATCTGCAAAGACTTTTATTTGATTGGATACATCTCCATCTGTCCCTAAAGATGCTTCTGCAGCTGGTTCATATACAATCTTGTATACTTTGCATTAAAATGTACCCAATTACACAAACCACTGATTCACGTTTAAATTAATTTAATCATGCACATGTGGTTTCATGTGTTTGAAACAGAATGTATTAGTATAACTTACACCTGCGGTAAAGAATTGATTACAAAGACGTTTTAACATACATTTTTATTACTAGAGTAAGAAACTTTTAGTGTTTTGAG
Source organism: Chromis chromis (assembly GCA_900302755.1). Lineage (NCBI taxonomy): Eukaryota > Metazoa > Chordata > Actinopteri > Pomacentridae > Chromis > Chromis chromis. The sequence continues at coordinate 28,786 of OMNN01102654.1, forward strand.
GTTTAGCTATAGTATCCATTAGTTTAGTTTGTCTTTAGAATGGCTTAGCTAGACTATATATTTTGAGTCCGAAATAGTAGCATTATAGCTTAGTTAGCTTAGCAAAGTTAGTTCTGTAGTTGTAGCTGCAGTTTTTGTTGATACTGCTAGTGTAGTGTATTATATCTTGTTTCAGCATAATTAATCCTAGCTGATTGAAGACTTCAGTGTCAGAGAACTAAAACCACTACAGTATCATTGATTTGCATGTTTTTTGTTTAGTAACATTTAGTTAATGTAGCTAAAGACAAGGGTGGGAAAACTGTTGTTATGTCGTAAGCACACTTTAGCTTAGCTGATATCTATTTCATTCCTGTGTGATTTAGTTGTGTCTTTTAGTTTTGTTTAATGTGTTCAACTAGCTAGCCCCTTGGCGGAGCGTACCTATGTTCCCCGGGTCCTATGTTCCCCGGGTCCTATGTTCCCCGCTTTGTATGTGACCGGGGAACATAGGACCCTTTTGAGGAAAAATGTGAAACATAGGACCCTTTTTAACGTAACATGGTGTTATGGGTCTTGATTTTGGAACAGTTTAGGTCAGCCTGTTTTGCTAAAGCCTAATTTGGCTAAGCTAATATCTGAACCTTGAGAATGGTCCAACTGCAGACCTTCTTCCTGAGGCTCTTGTTCTGTGAATCAGTGGGGTTTCAGCAGGATTAACAGTGTTGTGTTGTATGAAGTAAGCCATGCAGAGTCTCACCTGTTTCAGCTTAACAATACACCAAAATCTGATTCTAAACAACTCTGAGGTGACGAATAATCAGTGTAGTTACAAAACCTTCAGCTAGAGTAGACCTACACTGATTTGACAGTTTGTCCTGACTTACCAAGGACACTACTGCACTTTAAGTCACTGTTTTCTTGGTCATGCTTCGAGCAATAGGTTAATAGGTTTTAGACAACTGACTATAGGCCTTTGTGTTCTGACTGCAAGAAAAACCCCTATAGAACCTCTTTCACGGTTGTTTTCTATGGAGAATGAAGTACCTACTTCGAGGTAGATACTTCTGAGCGACCCTGAAACTGTTGTGCGGGGATAAATGTTGATGGGTAGAGAACACAACAAGGGCTATTTTTCTGCCCTCACAACGTCCTTGTCGAGTAGCAGTCTTCTCTCTAACATCACTATTGACAATGTAAAATTAACAAAAAGGCCAACATAACAAACCTCCATTGCTGTATTACCTGTGTACTTTCAAACATACACTCTGTTTCGTTAATGGGACGGCAACTAAAGGGGTCAGCAATGTTTCTAGAGCACCTTTCAGACATGTTAAAGTGACGGCATTCTGTCATATTACGGTAATGGAAGGAACTTCAGGGTTCACAGTTATACCTGGTAGTAGGACTGACTGAAAAGTCACTGATATGTATTATTATATTAATGAAATACATTGGTACTTCTTTTTGCACATGGATAATAATTCTATTAACTAACATTGATGTACTTTCATATATAGTATTGTAAATATTACAGTATACAACATCCGACCAGCAGGGGGCGAAAATACCTGCATTAGAGGGGCCTGAGGACAGAGGTCTAAGGTACTGCAGATGGACACTTTCAAAGAATTTTGACCAAAATATGTACAATGAATGACATTTTACAGGGACAAACTATCTAATTAATTATCTCAAACATATCATTTTGGCCACAGATATATCTAGAATTTGTAAATATTACCCAAAACTACACGTAAAAGCTAATTTAGCAGACAGAAATTGTTGTACTAGTAGTGTAATCTAGTTGTAGTTTTCGGTTTAGTTTAGTCCTACCTGAGGTGTTATGGGTCGGAACTGGTTGTAGCAGTACAGGTTGAGTTCTCGGCGGTCGGGGTCACAGCTGAAGTGCAGAGCCTCATTCCCATAGACGGCGAAGCCAAGAACGCCCAGGAAGAACATCCGCACCGAGCCGAAGAACAAGGTGTGGAACTGGCCTATCACCGTAGGAGGCCTGAGCTGCAACACACACACACATACGCACACAGAGACAAATGTAAGCAAGCACACATAAACAGGCACAGTCATACAATGCAACATACACATACACATCAAAGTAGACACATAAAAGCATGGGCACACACAGTCATATGTGCACACACAGACACATAGAGGCATTTACATTGTACAGCATTCCCACAGACGTGCGACACACAAATGTGCACACAAACACCCACAGTCAGAGACAAAGAGAAAACAGCTTTTGTCAGCCACATAAATGCAGCTGTAACACAGAGGCCCTGAGCTCTGAAGGCTGAAACAAAAACCATTCAGAGGAAACATTTCCCATCCCATCTCTTTACCTGCTCTGTTCTGACACCAACACAGAGTCATGTTGAGCAGAAAAAGGGCCTAAATGACACTCCAACAAAGCAGAGAGCCTCTTGGTTTACTAATATGTCACACAGCTACATGAAGGCGGCACTAAAAGAATGAAAACAGATCAATGTCCTTTCATTTTTCAGCCTCCAGAGGGATAATTGTTCCACGTTGCTGCTCTGTAACTGTCAAACCCTAAAAGGCAGAAACAGTAAGATGCAGGCTGGGGTGATCAGCCTTTGTGATCTACTTACGCATCCTTCATAGAAGTTTTTGATGTAGTTTAAGGACATGGTTAGCTCGTCGATCTCCCCTGTTTAATTCCAGGGCTGATCTGGGCCCTCATGGCCGGTTTGCTGCTGGCACCAGTTTCAGGCCACCAACAGAGCAAAATCTGCAACTGACCCTCCGCCTCTCTCTTTCTCTCTCTCTCTCTCTGTCCTAAAAGCCCATGTCAATGCATATTTTTTTGCCTTTTATCCCTCCATCAATTGACTCACTCAGTAGAAAAAAAGACAACAGAGACAGAGGGGCCGACAATGGCCTGGGAGGGCATGTGGTCCCTGCATTATAATCCCTATAGAACTATGTCAGCAAAAAAAAAAAAAAACACCCTCCTGTTGCACACAATGCAGAGAGAGATGGCAAACAAAAATACAATGCACCTAGGTAGGTAAACGACCATGGGAGCTCAAACTTACTTTAAAAATTATCTTTAAGATTTGAGCTTTTTAAAAAAGGAGAAGAAGAAAAAAAAACATCTGATCTTTGCAGAGTTGGAATATTTTTGCTAATATAAATGTGATTTAACAAACCAATTCTGGTCACTTTGAGACTTTTTGACTGTGTTTAGTTTAGTTTTGTGGATTCTATTGAAGTGGACACAGGGCTAAATTACTATCAGCAAAATAAAATGTAAAAAGTCAGAAACAAGAGTGATGACAACACACCCTGCACTGCAAATACTTCTGGAAGAGCATTGATGGAGCTGCTGTGGTCCCAAACACAGTCCCTTGGCTGCGACCAGCCACCAACACAGAAAGAAAAACCACCTCGATCAAACTTCAAACTCCAAAAAAGCCACAACTGGACAAAGTGAAAATAAAATGGAAGTCCACACACCAACCGTAATCCTGGCGGCGTGTTGTTCATTCCCCACTCTTTATTCCACTCAGGGATCCTAAACTCATGCCACTTGCGGGACCTTGCGGGTCAGAGAGCGAAGTCAAGCCAGACGAAATCAACTAGAGGCGCTTCCGGTCGCGGCTACCAAAATAAACAAAGCATGAGGGGGAATGGACTCGGTATGGAGTGGCTAAGAAGTGAAAATCAGACTGAAATGTGAATTAGATATCACAAATATATTATATGTATTACAAAATGCATGTAGAGTCACATTTTATTGTATCACAACTTAAAAATGGCCTTAGAAAAATGAAGATGGATGAAGAAAAAAAAAGTAAATATCAAAACATGGGAAAGCACTTGAAGAAATATGTGAATTTATAACACAGAAACCAAAATCCTGAAGCAAAATTCTAGAAGTGTTTGTACATTTTTAAGCTACGTTTAAACATTAATAACAAATTGACTAGAGTATCAACATGGGCATTTTTAAAATCTAATAATAGGCTTGATGCTGAGGGTTGAAACCCTATTCAGACAGTTCAAATGTTTTTGAGCACTAAAAAATGCCATCAAAGGAATTAATAAAATGTATCTATGAAGTGCTTTTCCAAAACAAAGTTTCAAAGTGCTTCAAAAAGAAAAATTCTAATGAAACAATTTAGCACAATATAAAATAAAAATACAACGAAAATATAAAACCCAACAATAAACAATTATTGAAATGAAGATAAAAATGGAATAAAAGTAATTATTTAGAAAATTCGTCATACAGTGTCCACCAAAGTGTTTCATCACCGTCAGATTGGGGGATGTTGTGCTTTTATTTTGAAGGTCTGGTCCTAAAATTTCTGGTATTATCTGTGCTAACTGTGTCAAGTTTGATGACACAACTTCGACAGCCAAGTCCAGCTGGCTTGCAGCGGCCGTGCGTCGCGAAGCCATAGAAGCCAGAGCGTAAAAGCACATCAGCTCCATAAGAAAGAAGTCTGACTGACAATAGCAACACAATAAAACTGCGTTTCATTTTAAAGGTTACAATTCGTGATTTCATTTTCAAGTTCATTTACAAGTTCCTATGGACTAAGTAATATATCAATAAATGCTAGATCATGTTAATTCCCACTGTTCTACAATAAAACATCTAGATTTCGAGATAACCTCATGGGTCCCCAGGGAAAAGGTTTGGCATATATTTGTTGCTGCATTCTATCCCTAGAGGCCATATCTATAATGTAAGGATGACTTGTTTCAGGGCCTTTATTGATACCGGTTATTAGTAACCAAGGGAAGCGATAACTGATATTTGGAACTGACATACATTTAATGTTAAATAAGAGCATATGATAGTAAAGATACTGTCATTCACAACTAAGTTATTTCATTACTGACGCCAACAAGTGAATTATTCGGCCATTTTCACTGTCATGGAGAAACGGCATGCTTGTGTAAGACGGCAGTGTTTATCACAACTTCAGCTATATCCACTATCTCACCTTCCAAACAGCTCTGCTCACTGGAGCTGCTCAATTCTGTAAATGTGCTTCTCTGTTCCTGTCTGTAAACAGTAGCTTTCATTGTTTATTGGCTGTCACTCCAGATGTTTAACCAACCAGAGAGTGCTGTGTGCAGAACATTGCTTGAGACCACAGAGTGACTACTGGGGGGTCTGGATTGTTTGTATCTCATTAAACAAATCTACACAAAAACAAAACTATTGTCTTGGGTGGTGCTAAGTCCAGGATTCCGCAATGGTATTTCTGCTAAATGGTGTTGGGAGAAACTTGTTCTGGTGTAACATCTGCACACAGGGAGGTCACTGTCTTTATTTAAAATGGCTAATTCACCAATAGAACCAAGCCATTTTCACTTGCCATTTTCAGTGATAGGTTGTTCCTCGCAAGTTATTGTTGTTGTTTATCATGGCAAAGGGGGTTGTGAAAATGGCAACAAGCAGATAGTGGAAAGAGAGGGCAAAACAATGTACATGAAGTCTACATCCGGTGAGTTAGACTAGGAGCCTTTCATTTCCTCAATGATGGAATAATATGACCTTGAACCTTTAAACCCAGAGTCATTCAACAAGACGGGCCACAAGCTGGAGAAGCTGTCACAGTTAATAGTGCATTTCATTACTGACAAGACAGTGGTCCAGACCTGGATGAGTACAATCCAAAGACCAAGACAATAATATGATAAAGATTAGCAAAGATATAGATTCCAGTAACAGGTAAACCTTTTCACATGGTGGAATTTCTTCCATCTTAATGAGATCAATTGTGTTGTGTTGAGATAATGTTGGTCGACAGCAAACTGCCTTATTCAGCTACTGTAGTAATCCATACTGTGGCAAAAAAATAATAAAAATGCTAAGAAACAACAGTTCATCTTTACTTTCAGACATGAAGGTGAGTCAGTCCATAACATTTCAAGAAAGTTTCTTCACAGTCAAAAAGCATCAAACACTATAACGAAATTGGCTCTCATGAGGACCGCCCCGGCAATGGAGGACCAAGAGTTCATTAGAGTTAGCAGCCTCCAAAATCAAATTTAAGCCCACATCAGTGCTTCCCAGAGTTGAAGCAGCAGATGCATGTAACATCAACTTCTAGGAGGAGACTGAGAATCAGACATTTATGGTGGAAAAACTGCAAAATAAAACACAGTGGGGGGAAAGCAAGAAGAAAAAGAGAACTGCTTGGACCCAGAAACACAAGAAATGGACATTAGACCAGTGGAAACCTGGATTTTGATGAGTCCGGTTGTGAGATTTCTGGTTGCAAATGCTGTGTCTTTGTAAGACCCAGAGAGGGATACCCTCTGCACGTGTGGGTCCCATCGTGAAGTGGGCTTTGCTACTGACACTGTTGGACATTTGCTCAGAATTCAAGGCAACACTTAACTAGCCTGGTCACCACAACGTCCTGCAGAGACACTCCGTGGGACCATCATTGGTTTGTCAGCAGGACACTGAACCAAAACACACCTTCAGGCTCTGTAAGGACTCTGTAAGGACCTGGCCTCCACTATTACCAACCTACACCCAGCTGAGATGATTTGAGATGAGCAGAGTAAAGGAACTGCAGTCAACCAGTGCATACATGAAACCTCCTTTAAGACTACAAAGCTCCTTGTGAAGCTGGTTGGATGATTGAGGGTGTTATAGCTGTTAGCAAAGCAGAAGGAGGTGAAGAGTCAAACATTTAAAGCCTATTTTGGTTTAACACTTTGTTGTTTGTCAGTATGTTCTGTTTTATACTTCTGATGTCTTCAGATTTGTGTTTAAGCATTTGACTGCAACTGATAAAACTCATGCAATCAGTTCCATACTGAATGCTGGGTGTTGATAGAGAGACAAGCACTAGACTAAAGCTGCATCATTGACATTTTCTGGTGTTAAAAGTTAGCTCAGCAGTGAAAAAGAAATGTTGACAGAAATCAGTTGATAAAAAGGCAGTTTTTTTTTAATAACTCCCACTTTGTTAATTAACTCACCATTGATCAGAAATGACAGATTGGGTCCTTTAAAGCAAAGAACATCAGATCAACTTCCAACTCCTGTCGCGCCACCTCTGACTCTGCCATCTGTGGCGGTGGTGGGCGCAGACAGAGAGACACTCAGCCTGCTAAAGTGGACTTTGAAGTCGGTTTGTCTTGTTAAAGTAGCAGAATGGCGAGCTCCAGATGGCAGCCTTCATCTTTAACCTCAGTACTGGGACAAAATTCTGAAAAAATTTAAGTGAGGAGAAAGTCAGACTGAAAGAACTCATGAATCATGGTTCAGTAATCAACCGGAGCTTAATAGATGACTCTGGCAGACTACCAGACAATTCATCTGTGGACTTCTTTTCATTCAGATCAGATTTTAGTCATTCGAAAGCACTTCTGAGAAATGGACCAGGCCCAGGGCTGTTGTCTGTGTGGCTTTATCCCTGAACCTGCCACTATTTCCTCGTTGTTCCTCATTAAGATCATCCTTGTTTTCTATGAAACAACTGAATATGATGATCACAGACAGCAGAGAGTTCAAAAATGCATTAAACCAACAACAATCGTAGGTTTAAAATGGGAAGAGATAAGGAGCTTCAACACATCTCTGAGCACAAAACAGATTTTTGTTCGTTTGTGTGGTTTTTCAGCAACATCCCTGAGAGTGACAGAGACGCGCAGGATTAGAAGAAGTACTCCGATATTGTTTAAAACATGAGCGAAACCTGGACATTTAATGATACGCCGAATTAGTCCACACAAAACAACCTGCTGGGTTTTTGACATGAAAAAATATGCAGGTGTTAGTAGAAGATAAGCCCATGAATGTATTTTATCCCACCCTGTGGATTTTCACGCTCCTTCTGGACTCCTGGATGTGTGTTCAATCTCTTTTGTTGTTCATCTGCAGCTTTTTAACCCCCATCACCGACATGGTTTTGAAAATGCATCTCGGCCCTTTTTGTGCAGAAATCAAATGGAGGAATCAGACCGTTTGATATCAGATGGAGGGTGTTTTATCAATGATGCTAATCCTTGTGGATATTTCAGGTTTTAATATAGTTGCTGGAAAATTATGTTCAATGCAGAAATCATGAAGGAAAAAGTGGTAATTATCACCATGAGTCAAACAAGGCCAACAAGCTGCAAACCTCTACTCCTCTGCACAGTTTTGTAAATCACAGAAGGAGTAGATGATGAAAGGGTGGTGGAAGGAGAGGTGATATCAACAAGAAAAAATAGAAAAAGAAGATCGACACGGCAAACACATGCATGGATGGTTGAAAGAAAGCTGAAACAAGAAATGGAAGAGAGAAAAGGGAGGCTTGGAGGAGAAATAGAATTCAAAGCAAAGTGCTTTCAAGTAGAGAAATACACCGATCAGGCATAACATTATGACCACCTGCCTAATATTGTGTTGGTCCCCCTTATGTGGTCAGAAATGCTCTGAACCATTGGGCATGGACAAGAGGACCTCTCAGGGCGTCCTATGGGGTCTGGCACCAGGACGTTGGCAGTGTATCCTTTGGGTACTCTGGCTTGTGCAGTGGGGCCTCTGTCAATCAAACTTGCTCCACATCCTGTTGATGCTTGATCAGAATGGGGTCAAGGAAGTTTGGAGGTCAAATCAACATCTTGGGCCATTGTCATGTTCTTCCAGATGTTCCTGACTGTTTGATGTTTTTGCCATGTGATGGGGTGCATTTTCCTGCGGGCATAGGCCAGTAATATTTGGGATTGGCATTTGCATTAAGGAATGTGTGCTTGTTCTGGGACAATGTTTATTTGGGTGTCTAATACTCATTGACACGGATGCCAAAATCCAATGTTTTCCAGCAGAACACCACATAGTACCAATATGATCAATGTTATTCACTTCACCTGTCAGTGGTCATAATGTTGTGGCTGATCGGTGTAAGACCAGCATTGCAAATTTATCAACCAAATTTAAATATGAAGGTTAAAAACCTACAATATTATACATGGAAAACCCAAAAAGTAACATATAAACTTTTATTTATACTTTAATTGATTTTACCTGCTTTCTGCAGGGCCCCCTGGTGTGTGGATCCCAACATCTACAGTTTGTTTACATATGAAACAAGCTTTTCTGCAACCAAAATCTATAAAATCTATATTACCTGCAAGTGTAGGCCTCAGAATTGTTAACAATATATAAATATGTGAAGTTAGAAGTTGCTGCTGGTTGCTGCTCTTTTGTAGTTAAGTGTCTTCCAAATCCTCCAGTCTAAGCAACCATAAAGGTGGTTAATCCCGTCTCTCTGATACAATCCATAGAGGTTTACAGGTGTCAGGAGGTATTACAGGTGAGCTGTTAAAGATCACTGTCAGACTTCCGTCATATTGTAACCAAGACGGTTACAATATGGCTATCGAATGGTCAAGAAACAAGATGAAGTATCCATTTGAAACAGTACTCGAATAGCAGTCTTAAAGTTAAAATGTTTTCTCGACCCATGCAACCACCATGACCTCCTCCTTATGCCAACTTTGAGGGTCTGTAAGAATGTTACCTGACCTCCTTCTTTGCTCCAGTGATATTTACTACAGCCTCTGCGGGGCACTGCCTCTTGAGTGTCAACATGTGCTGTTTTGAGCAAACATGGCTGCTACAGTGCAACATAAATCCAACTGCAATATTCCCTCCCTTTTATCTCTGATTTTGGTCTCCACCAACTCCTGAGGGAAATATGAGGCTCTGTAGCTACTAAATGCTTCACAGATTTCACCAACTCATCTCGATCTGTGTCTTTTTAATAATTGTCTGTCAACAGTGGCTTTGTCAGAAAACAGCTGAAAAACAATGAGACCACCACTCCATAGACATGCCGAGTGGGTTTGTCAGTTTGAATGTCCACTTATGTATTTTACATGTCAAAAAAATAACAGCAACATTTCTTTGCCATCCTTTCAATGGCCTAAATTGCCTTGTGCTCCCCCTATAATAAAATACCCTGAGTTTGAGGCAATTATTATAGATTTTACACTTTCTAATGATGTCAAACACCCAGTGTGTGTGGCTGTAAAAATGATATGTGAAGCATTTAGAACAATGGGAGCAGGTTTGTTCCCAGCATGATATTGGAAGCAAGTTATTTTAGATTTAAACAGCCCTCTTCTCTCCTCCGCCTTAATCGTGGCTAATAATATGTGGACAGGAGAACACTGCAGCCATATGTGATAGTGTCACATGTCATTAGAAATCCATGTTTGGAACATGGGTTTCCATCAGCCTCCACTCTTCTGGGTTCAGTCTTTCCAGCAGATGTTGAACTTGCTGCAGGATTGTAGAAATTAGTGAGATTCAGGGCTAGTGTTGGCTCAGGTTCACAGTCCATGTTGGACTTTATTTTCATATCAGTAACATGCCAAATCACTGCAGTGCAGGTTCAATGTAACCAAAGCACGGACTGTCCACAAACTTTTGGCTACATAGAGTATCCTTCTTCTCTCTCCCTTCCTTTTTCCCCTCATCTGCTCAGCATCCCTGATCATCTCAACACTATAAGCCTAAAACTATGTGGACAGCTATGCATGGGTGTAATGCTGGTGTGTCCACATATTTTTGGTCACCTGTGCAATCTGTACAGCTAGATTCTTCTTCAAGTTCCCTCCAACCCCCTCTTGTCTGCTCTCCTGCTCTCTCTCTCTCTCTCTCTCTCTCTCTCTCTCTCTCTCTCTCTCTCTCTCTCTCTCTCTCTCTCCCTCTCTCAGCCACTCACGCTCATAGAGAAAGAGGGAGCGTCTGTGTTACCAGTGTCAAAGAAGTGCCTCCTCCTCTTTACGCGCATCAGTCGCCTCTCACTCCTCTCTCAGTGACTCGGGTAAACAGTTCTCAGATGAACCCTTTTCAGAAAAAGTTTTCCTCTCTCTTGGTGTCGAAGTGAAACCCCACGCTGACCTTTAGTCTTTACGCGCGGAGCATCCCATTGCGCACCCGGCAGCGCAGAAGCGCCATCCCGTCCTCTCCTCTCCGAAGCGCTCCTCTGTGGATATTCCCACTCCGCGCAGGATGGATGACGAGTTCCTCTCTAACTTAAACCCGGCTCTGGCCGGAGACTCCGAGGCTTTCAGCCCCAACTCCACCGAGGAGCCCGGCTGGTGGGCGTCCTCTGACAGCGGGGAGACGGTCCATTTCGCCGTGCGCTGCGTAATGACCTCGGTGTACATCCTGATCATCACCGTGGGTCTGCTGGGCAACATCACCCTGGTGAAGATCTTCATCACCAACAGCGCCATGCGGAGCGTCCCCAACATCTTCATCTCCAGCCTGGCAGCGGGGGACCTGCTGCTTCTGGTCACCTGCGTGCCCGTGGACGCCTTCCGCTACTTCTCCGAGGAGTGGGTGTTCGGCGAGGCGGCGTGCAAACTCATCCCTGTCATCCAGCTCACCTCGGTCGGCGTGTCCGTGTTCACGCTCACGGCGCTCAGCGCAGACAGGTAGGCTGGATGTGGATGTGACAGTCTGACAGACAGCATGTCTGTTCTGTCCTATCTCAGATTTCTTACAAGTCACTCTCAAATGACTTTTAAAATGTTTTATTCGCATATCCTGACACTACCCGGTTATATCACAGTGGAAATGTGGATTTTCATCCCTTTGATATTCCCATAAGGGGATGGAATATAGCTGCTGGTTGTATTTCTTCTGTATCTTATACTTTACTTGTTCATTCAGTGATGACAAACCATTACTATATTCTTAAAATATTCTCATACAGTGTAACTGAGTGTCTATAGAATTCAAAAAGACACTTTTGGTAGTAGTTTTATTTCATGTGATGATTTCATATAAGCATCTTTAATGTGTGTGTGGTAAAATAATCAATGCACAGTAAAAAATTGGGATTTACTAAGTGTTATACTCTGAGGTACTTTCATGCACCTTTACACTTACTGCACACTTTGCTGGAATTCATAGAGAAGTTCTGGTACTTTTTACTCCACTGAGTTTACGAGTCAAGTTGTGCTTTTACATACAAAACTTGTCATCATGTTGTGAAATATAACACTTTATTTCAGATAAACAACACCACATCCATGCATTAATGCACAATCACTTTTCTGTAATTCCAGCTTTTACTTTTCACACTTACATTTTTCTGATGACACCTTGGCTTCAGTACATTTTTCAGTGCAGGACATTTGCTCTTCCAGAGTTTTCTCACAGGGTTGTATAGCTTCTTTAATGTCAGTAAAACTTGCTGCACCTCTGATCTCTGGTTCGCTGCCTTGTTGCTGTGATGTCCAAAGTGTGGATGTGCAGTTAAACAAGCGACGTGATCATATTCTGCTCCTAAAAATGTCCCCATCTCCTGTTTGTGGTGTGAATTAACTACTCATATGCGTTGTACTTAGATGAAGTCTTAGATGCACTTCTTTGTAACTAGTATATTTCTGTATTATACTTTGACTAATCTATACAGTATTTCACAATGAAATATTGTACTTTTGAGCCACTTGCTTACTACAGTTATCTGACAGTTAAAGATTAAGATCTTGCAAAGAAAACAGCACCGATGTAACAAATGGATTTTAAAGTATTTATTAGATTATGTATTGGTGCTTTGTAGATTAACAGATTCTGGGTTGCTGCCTGTTTGGTCTCTGCTTCCTATCTGATCCCTGCAAGAAGCAATTCTGCCTGATAAGTACTTTCATTTTTGAAGTGTATTTTGATAATGAAGCTTTAATTTGTATTTAATCCCCCTAATATTCCTGTAAGACATAACCTGCTGTGATATTTAGGTAGTGTCCTGCCTCCTTTCATTTAAGCCAGACATCCAGTGCTTGCAGCAGGACTCTCCGCTCTGACTGCGATCACACTGCACTGCACTGCAGGTCTTTACTGACTTGCTCTGACTTAGTTTCTGTGGAGCTGCTGAATGAATCTAATGTTAAATTTGGAGCATATTTCCTGACTGTGAGAAAATATTAGAGGGACATCTAATTAGGACGAGATATTTAGTCGCAGTAGGAGCAATATGCCGGACGTTCTGCAGGAGGAGACTTCATTTGGAGAATTTCTAGATTAAACTGTTTTAAACTGACATTGTGGTGAATTTGTGATTTATCGCGAGCTGCAGACAAAGAGTCTCAGGAGCCTTGTGTGTACTCCTCAGCATAATTATAACTGCTTAAGCTGATTTGTGGCAGAGCATTGATTAGTATTAGATAATGTCCATTCCCGTTTGAAGGAAGGGGGGGAGGGCTGCTGGGATATAAAGGAAATAGTGAGGAGAACAGTGATGCAAGGAGAAGCTTCGCAGGCTGACTACAAATAGAACACAACGGATATGACAGAGTGGAACAGTGTGGCCACCTTCTGAGCATAAAAATATTTTGCAACCCTCCTCCTCCCAACCTGGCAAAGTGCAGAATGCCTTAGTCAGCATTTTAAAAATCAGACCTGCCAATATAAATCTTCAGATAACATAATAAAAAAGGATGCAGAGTGTTTACCTCATTCACTGAGGTTGTTGAGCTCATATGATAAAACCAGTCACCACAAAGTTACATTTCAACAATTACAAACATATTTTCTAGCAGATTATGTGTGTGAAGTATCACAAATGCGTTCCTAATCAACATATCTTCGCCATTTATTTTACCACTTAACAGTTGCTCATTTTCAGTCAACCACTCTCATATAAGGTGGTGGCAGAACTGATGCAAGAGAAAGCTTCAGTCATGCTGTAAAAGGGTTGTTTAAAAAAAAAAAAAAAAAAATCATGATACTTTCCTACAACTAAAGAAGTAGGTTTGGTGACTAAACTTAACCAAGCTTCTAACATGTACTGATCATTGTGAAAGTGCCTTATCATAAAGTTAAAACCTACCTAAACCTACCCAAAGAGTGAAAACTAAAGTAAACCGTGTGTGAAAATGACATTTAAGTCTGAGAATAATGGTCTTGCATGGGGCACAACCCCTGGTCCCCTGGGTGAGGGACTTGTCCAGCAAGAAAGCCTTTACCACCACAGTAGGTGAGAAAATACGTTGTTTCAAACAAAGCTGAGAAAGCAGTTTAGTTGTACTAGTATAAAAAACGTAATTTTGTGGAGACTGGGTTGCATATGGACACAGGGAGGGTTTCCAGTTAAAAAAGGTGCAAGCCAGGGATGGACTAAGAGACTATGGTGTCCTGGGCACCGGCATGTAAAGGGCCCCCCCACTCCTCCCACAAGACATCGAAACTAAAAGCATTCTCATTGCTTTGCTAGTCGTTGCAGGATTTTTCCTGCATAGAGGAATTTTTGTTCCTCCCCCAAAGCAGTTTTGGACTGCACCAAAGGAAAATCACCAGCATGAAAATGATAAGGACTGAGGATTAAAATAGCAATCAAAATTTTCTCAGAATTTGTTTACATACGACATCTTTGACTTCCAGCAGTCAACTCTTCTCTCATTAACAGCTGCTATAGTTTACACATGAGGCTGGCGCTGAAGCAGATGACTCCTTGGTTGCTTCTGAATCACTTTCATCTTCTCTTCTCTCTTCTCATCCCTTCATTCCCTTTCTGGAAATATTAAAAAATGCCCCAACAGTGCAATAAGAAGTGCTCAGACTTGCATGTGGTTTATTACAATAGATCAACAAATGAATGTTTTAGGATCGAAGTTGTAGGTGTGGAGGTACCTCACTAGTGAGAACATTTTTTGCTACATTAAGACATTTGTTAGAAATCAAAGTGTGGACAGTTTTGAATATTCCGTTCAGGCACGGCTGTTCAAGGGTTAAATCAGTTTTATGGTGGAATCGTCGTATAAGGCTCAAGAAATGCCAATGAGGATCATTTATGTACCTGAATATTAAATATAAATGATTTCTGGTGTGTTTAAAGTCCAGCTCTGAGGCCAGACAATCTTTCAGGTTTGTGTGTGTGTGTGAGCGCGCACACAGATGCACAGGCCTTGTACAGTATTATGTAAAGGAGTGATAAAGACGGGGAGCAGCCAGGATAATAGAGAGGAGGAATGATAATGATGATGTATGATGACAGGGTGATGGAAATAGAAAATTCAAATTGAAATGTGATAGGATGACAGAATGAGAAAGTGTGAGAGAAAGCAGGTAAATTAATGAGAGAGAGGAGAAAGAGGAGGCAGACTGAAGTATTATTCCAACACATATTCTTCCAAATTGATATATGCATTTTACCCCAACATATATTTGAGAAACTGCTGAATTATGTGTGTAGTGCTGTGTAAAATCAACCTGGGTGGCAACAGCAGAGTCTAGTTTAGAAAGTTTAGAAGCACTGCTGAATAAATCTGATCCATTGGGGTTTCCAGCCCAGTTAATGTATCAGCAACACAGCCCAGCATCTTGACCATCATCAGTCTGGTTGGATTTGCAGTCCTGATGCTGGTGTGGCTGCAGGGAAGGTGGAGGTCATATTACTGAGACCACTCTAATTGGTGATTAGTGTCCTCTTGCTACAACTTGTGGTATTTACATGGGTTCTTGACCAGATGGTGAGGCATAGTGAATTAAATTTGACCTGAGGCTTGGTCACCTCACTTGGACTGTGGTACCCTGTGTGATTGGTGTGACTTCCGGTTGAGGTGTCTATGAGAGGCATTTCCTTGAGCTTGAGGAAATGACTGATGATGGAAGCCTTAAAAAGGATTGTATGACCACACCTTTGCCCTCTCTTACTGAGCACTGGGAGAATGACCATATTTAGCTACTTTATCATTTGATCATGGCACTGGCTGTGAATATAGAAGGTGTATCAGTATTTCCATAGAAACTGAACAAGAAAAATCTACAAATTGCTATTTCTGAATTAAACCAACAGTATATAGCATGGTCATTTGTAAGCTTTAGAGGTGCAGGAAAATGCATTTTGTTATCTTTGGACAAAGCCAGGCTAGCTGTCTTTTAGTTAGTTAGCCAGCTGCTGTGTGTAGATTCAGGCTGCTGTTTGTTTCCATTTGTCTAAATAGTGTCTTTAAACCATGATTTTGTAACATTTTCGACATTTCCAATTGGCACAAGTCCGAATGAATGCAATCACATGGATAGGTATGCATAAGATTAGGTTGTCTTGATTAAACTGTAACAGTCCATTCATCCTTTTTCTTCCACTTATCTGGGGTCAGGCCGTGGTGGCAGACCTCTGTGTCCCCAACAATGTTTTCCAGTTCCTCCTGGAGACATCCAAAGGTTTTCCCAGGCCAGATTAGATATGTAATCCCCTCCAGCCAGTTCTGGGTCTACCCTGAGGTCACCTCCCAGTTGGACGTACCTTATTGTTGGTTTGAATGTTTCTGAAGCTGCTGATCTCCTGGATTTTCACCACAACAGTCTATTGAGTTACTCAGAATACATATGAACAAAAAAACATCCAGTGAGGAAACTGTGTATGAGAGAGGGCAGACTGGTTGAACCTGAGAGGCTACAGTAACTCAGAGCATCACTTGAAAACTGTGCTGAGCAGAAAAGCAGCTCAGACTCTGAGGCTACAGTGAACACAGACACACCAACACTGGACAACTGAAGATGGACCTGGACTGATGAACCTGCATTTATCTCTACATCCCCTGTTGGTTGCTTCCAGCAAGATAATGCACCACGTCACAAAGCTAAAGTGAAACATGCTTTCAGGAATGTGACAGTGAGTCCAGTGAGCTTTAGTGTCCTCTTTGCAGCAGATGTGAATCCAGTAGAACACATTTAGGATGTGGTAGAACAGGAGAATGGAAGCATGAATGTTCAGATGACAAATCTGCAGAAATGATGTGATGAATCATGAGCAAACCCTCAAAAGGAAGGTTCCCAACTTCTCATCAACACCTGAGAGCAAAGGGAGTCTGAATGAGTGTTCACATGCTGTTTCTAATAAAGCACTTGTGGAGTGTATAGTAGGCTATGTGACCATTAACTCTTGACATACAATTTGTTTTATGTCCTGTGTTTGTGTCAAAGGAAACTATTGCCCAATGTATCTTTGTTTAAAATCCAGTCGAACCGCAGTGTGAAGACAAATGCCAGCAGCCGAGTAAACACATCAATAAATACTCAGACTACAAGATGAGGTTTTGGACACACTCACCGACACCTCGCCGTAAATCCTCTCATGTCCATACTCGGTGAGGTGGGGCCGAGCCACCGGCGACCTAGCCTTTCATAGCTGAACAACTTTTTAATTTGTGTGGCCTGCAAGATGACTCAGGATCTGCAGACAGCCACAACTCACCGGCTGACACTCAACAAACACTTACAACTGTAATTTGCCTCCGAGCAGGGGGTTGAATGTCCCAGGTCTCCATGTGTTATATATGCTTCCACTGCTGGCACCGTGAAAGATGTTATTTCCCGTCTGCTCACCACGTCAGCAGTCCTGACCGGCGATCGCTGCGTGTCTTAATAACCAATGAAACACTCTGATGACGCATGAAACGCTCCCTTAATTAGCAATTAACGGTCTCATTCTCGATTAAATATTTAGACCAAGATGCCCTCTGTGTCACTTAAACACAAAGTCATCAAATGAAGCAGGGAGTTGTGGCATCGACTTCCTTTCCGCTTCGCTCTGTCTGGAAACAAGCAGAGGAGAGAAAACAAGAAAATGCCAGAATCTCGTAGCGTTTGGCGAAGTAAACCGGAGCTGACAGCCAGATCTCCCTCAGGGCAGCACGTGGACTAATGGGCTTCTGAAGTGGAATTCAATTTGCCCGCAACATTTATAAACCAGATAAGCCACTGTAACATCCAATAAAGTATATGTGTCAAACCACGGGTGTGCATGAGAGATATTTGGATTTACCAATAACTGCTAATAGAGGTAAAAAAAAAAAAGCTCACATTAGCTCAATACAACAAGAAGGATCTTGTTTTTCCGGAGGAGAAAAGTTCATTACCTCCGCCAAGGAGGTTATGTTTTTGCCGGCGTTTATCTGTTTGTTTGTTTGTTTGTCTGTCTGTTAGCAAGATAGCTTGAAAAGTTATGAATGGATTTTAATCAAATTTTCAGGAATGTTGATAATGGGACAAGGAACAGATGATTACATTTTGGATTACCATCTGGATCCAGGAATTAGTGTATATAAAATGAATGTAGGACTATAACATAGGGTGGAAATCACAATATGGGTGGAAATGAGCTGCTTGGTGGAGGTCTGCGCTCTCCGAATGCTTTTCTAGTTAAGCATGAAATGTAGTATTGGTAGAAACTGCTGCTTTTGTATGAAAATCTGGGAAATTTTTACATTTTCAGTGTATTAAGGGCATCAACCAATCAGGCATAACATTATGACCACCTGCCTAATATTGTGTTGGTCCCCCTTATGTCATCAAAAATGCTCTGAACCATTGGACACGGACAAGAGGACCTCTCAGGGTGTCCTATGGGGTCTGGCACCAGGACATTGGCAGAGGATCCTTTGGGTACTCTGGCTTGTGCAGTGGGGCCTCTGTCAATCAAACTTGTTCCACTGCATCCTGTTGATGCTTGATCAGAATG
>OMNN01102665.1:596-18580 GCA_900302755.1 Chromis chromis
GATAAGGAAGCCTAACAAGGTAACCAAGAGGTGAGAAAAAGATTGGATGACAGAAAATAGTCTTTAGTGTGTTTTACAGCTGATTTAAGACACGGGTCAAAACAGACCCATTAACACCATAGATGGTAACAGAAAGCGAACACAAGAGGAAGGTTAATGGAAAAACTATACCAAAACAAAACCCTACCCCACCCCCATAAACATTATGTTATCAATGAAGGACTCAATAAAAACAGGAACTGAAGAACCTAGGAACTTTTCTTGAAATTATTTTATTCCAAATAATTTGTATTTCTGTGATTTCTTGCTCCTTGAGGAAGCATAATCATTATAATCTGATTATGGCATTTACAGTGTTTTTGCTTATATGCTTGTTTAACGTTTCTTAATCACATTACAATCCATTTTTCATGTGTATGTCTACACTCTCAGGTATAATCTGCATACATTGCACCACAGCTCTTTCTTCTTATCGCCCATCTTCACTTTATATCCTCTTCCAGCTTCTCCTTATTTCGTTGTTTGCCTGACTGTCCTCTGAAGATGCTGACCTTCCTGTTTGAGACTGTCGAAGCAGCAAAATCACTCCTTTTCTCCTTCGGTCAATCTGCCTCTGTCATCCCTTTCTCCCTTGATCCTGTCTCTCTATCCTGTAGCTTAACCCAGTTCACTTTGTTTGCCAGCTAATAAAGTAGACTTGATGAGCATATGCATTTTATAAAGGAGGATGATACGAAGTCCTTTTCATCACAAGGACGAGATGTAAGGAGTCGTATAGACTGGAATAAGTGGGGACAATATAATGTCAGCTCTGGAACATTAAAAAAAATCTTTCATTTTTAATCTTCTTTATTTTCTTTTGTGAAGAGACTTTTGCTTCCTCATATGAAGAGGTTCACTTTGTCCTTACTAGGAGCTGACGTATATAAGAAACACGTGTCACTATTTGATGGTACACTATAAGTCGTGTACCATCAAATTGATTTCTGTCCCTAAATGCTACCATAATATGCAGGCTATTAGTTTTTTCACAATCATAACAAGCTTTGAAAAACTTTCTGCAATGATCACAGGATGTCATTTTGACCAGCTGCTGATCTCAAGCTGGCTGGTCTTACCTATAACGGAACCGCAGATGCTACATGACCAAGAAGATAGGAAAGTGGTGAGCTGATGAAGGAGCAGCTCTTTTTGATCATGATGACCCTCATCCCTGTATATAAGGGTACTGCAAAAAGTTCTCGGCCTCACTCAGAAATAAGGGGCGTAACTCCCATTTTGGGGCACAACTGTATACTATGAAGCCTTATGTCACTGTTGACAAAAACTCAAATGTTTGAAGCAATCAAAGAAAAAAGGAGATGAAAGCTTTGAGTTGGCTCTTTTTGCTGCATGAATTGGTGATTGGGTTTTCAGAGAACATCGTTGCAGCAGTGCAGTCAAGGACAATGAGAATTCTTGCAATCAAAGAATAACGGAGATGAAAGCTTTGAGTTGGCTGTTGTTGCTGATGGACTTTGCATCCTTCCACCCGACACAGGTGGTAGAAGCAGCCAAATGTTGCTTTCAACTGTCGCCCCAATGCAACTTACTCACCTGACCTCCACCGTCTGACTGCAATCTGTTTCCTAAACTGAAATCCTGCCTGCATGGTCACCATTTTCAGAGTGATGATGACGTCATGCATGTTGTTAAGGCTCAAGATGTGACCTTCTTCCACGAAGGGATAGTGAAATTTCAACATTGGTGGACCAAGCGCATTGAAGTTAAAAACAATGCAAGAACAATCTTTCTCCTCTCACGTTTTTTTTTTTTTTTTTTTGATGAGGCCGAAAACTTTCTGCCACTATTGGGCCCTTGAACAAGGCCCTTAACCCCTGACTGCTCCCCGGGCACTGCACTGTGGCAGCCCCCTGCTCCTAGTATGTATAGTTAAGGTTAACTTTGAATAGGATGGGTCAAATGCAGAGTAGGAATTTCCCCCTGGGGATCAATAAAGGTTAGATTAAATCAGTATTTTCTTAGATATCTGGCCTGGCCTTTTCCTTCCTGATCTCCTATAACAGTGGGGTCTGGATGTACAGGGACCAGAAAGTTGGCAAAGGGTGGTCTTGTAGACACAAATAATGTGCTTTGAGCAACACTTTGTCAAAATCCAGAATCTGTGAATGTGGAAAGATGTTGGCCACAAGATGTCCCCTACTTCACTAAAACGTCTATTCGTAGTTGGCACAGGGAAACTTACAATGTAAAACTGATCTCACCATTTGATGAGAGATTTGAGTGTATTCATAACCAACCCTGTCTATAACTAAACCACATCCTCACTGACACTAAATGAAAAATAAGTCCTCACTGATGATGTTGTAGAAAAGGCTTCTCTACCTGAGAAGGTAGGACGGAAGGGCAGAGGCATAATTCGGCACAGGACCATTATTCTTAGACTTACTTTCACTTTTCAGTTACTTTTTGGTAACGTATAGGAAAATATCACACTTTTTTGACACTTGCGCGATACATACATGTTTAACGTTTAGGTAAGCTTAGGCACCAAAACTGTGTGGTTAGGTTCAGGAAAAGATCATGATTCAGGTTGAAATTAGATTCTTTCACTACATATTTGAAGCTTCTCCTCCTTTTTGTAAGTTACCAGGGATGTGGGCTACCAATCCGGGAAAACATGTTTCCCCAAAAACATAACTGAGAATGCAGTTGTTGTTTTTTTGACTGGGTTGTCACAACCGATACACAACAGCATGAATTGGTGATTGGGTTTTCAGAGAACATCTTGAGCATTTCTGCCCAAACACAGCAGCAAATAATTTCACCTGTACTTACCTTGGACCTGGAAGCCACCAGGTGAGACGTCCTTCTTTCTTTCCTTTTCCTCATTCTCTGGGCCAGGGGCTATTTATTTACACACCAATGCTTTTGTTTGTTTATGGTAATTATTAAAGACCCTGTCTGGTGACAATCAATCCAGGTTATTTTCTTGTACCTTGTTAAAATGTCCATATGGTGTATTTACATATATGCATGGCTGAATTCCTCTAATATTACAACTTGATATTGTACAGTCTAGTGGGTTTACAGTGTTTGAGCAGAGTTGCAGGTGAGCTGGTGTGCTTAGGCTACAGTCAGTAGTAGATACAGAGGTGGGGACTTCATAGATCTGCATATTCTAGAGAAAGCAATGGTTTGGAGTTAAAGCGAAGAAATATTAAAATAATGAAGGGATTATTTTTATGAAAACAACAAAAAAATATGGAGCACAGATTATTTTTTATGGTTTTATTCAATGACCAGAGAGGAACTTTAGTGTATGTTTGTCATTCTCATGAGGCATTTAGGATACTTCTTTTACACTCATATATTCTAATGGCAAAAGCGTCAGACAGGAGTTTTAGCAAATAAAACCCACCAGAAAAAGTGGTTAACTCAAAACAACTATTGGTTTTAATTAACAATTCAGCATGCGGCTTTTTTCTAAAAATCCAAATGAATAACCATGATTCTCTGTCATGAGGTGTTTTTCTACCAATTCATATCTCTTTAACGTCCCTTGATCCCTTGCCTGCAGATACAAGTTTGGACATAGCACATGTTCTCCAAGGACTTAAGTCTTGCCAAGTCATGACTTGTCATTCCCTTGATCCACAGAGATGAGTTTTTAGGGGTTAAATGAACAGTAGTGAGGGATTTTAAAGTGCCAAAAGGAAAAATCTCGCATCGTCATCATATTTTCAAAGCATAAGCAGCACATATAAAGACAGCCTGACAATGATTTTGCCAGAGACACATTCCTCCATCACCCAGTCCTCTTCTGCATCTTCCTCCCAGTTTGCCTCCATCTGTCAGACAACCTGAGTCATGACTAATAAACTTAATTAATCTGTCTGTTTGTATTACGTATTCGACTCGTGTTTTCATCTCGGCGTTTTGTTGAACATTCTTCCCTTTCCCTTCCCGCTGCTATTTCTTTCCTCTCCAACTGCTCCTCATCAGCCTCCTCTTGTCCTTGCATCACCCCTACTTCCTTTCTTTCATATGTTAATCTTTCACTGATTTTGTTCCCCTCCCTCACATCGTCATTCCCTCTTTCCATTCCTCTCCATTATTTCTTATTTGTCTTCTTCTCATCATCCCTTTTTTTTGTCTCCTTCCTTCGCCTCCTTGCCTCCATTATCTTCCTTCCTCTCCCCTTCTATTTCTTCTTTTATACCCTCTTGTATCCCCTCTTCATCTCTCCTTCCTTCTTTTTCACTTCCTTACCTCCCTCATTGTTTTTTCCTCTTTATTTTCATCTCTTTTCCTTCCATCCCTTAGTCTCCATCCATTCATTTTCTACTTCTCCCCACAGACCCCCCCACTCCCATTTCATCTTCTCCCTTCCCTCTCCTAATCACATCAACACCTCCTTCGCTCACTGTCAGACTTTTCCTCTAATTTAAATGCAGTTTTTTATAATCTCTCCCTCCCTGCTCCCTTCCCTCCATCCTTCGCCTCCTCCACCCAAATGTTATTTTCCTGGTGGAATTTCTCTGAAATCACCGTTGTCACAGCAACCACATAATGACTTCCAAAGTATTCACAACAAGCTCTCGCAGATGCAGAAGGTGGGGAGGTTCCAGCCAGGTTTACTACCATTTACAATACATCATTCTTCTTATGCATGTGTAGTGTCAGACAGCACCATCTATTTTTAACTCCTGCGATTGAAGAGGGAAGCACGACTCGCTTACTATGTGTTTCAGTGGAGTTGCTGTGGTGACGTGTATTTTCTCATGCCTCACCTCTGTTCATTATCTCACAGTAAGTCTAATTAAACATTCAGTAGACACCGAGTACCACACCAGAACTCTAACCTGAAGATCCTTGCTGTTTAGGCACTAAACTTTACACTTTTTTCACTGGCTACTCGCTGACTTTGTTGGTCAGCTATTTGGTGTTGGACGGGTAGCTTAGAGTGGATTTTTTCAAACCTCCTTAGCAGTAAATACCTCCCTGACACTGAAACAATATGTGAAAGTGTGAATGAGTGTTCTAGAGAGGTAGAGTTGTTTGATGGTACGTTAGGTTTGTGTTACGAGCAACACCTTTCACATAACAGTAGTCATTAAATAGCTGGTAACAGCTGAGTTCAACGTCCCATATTCTGCTCCTGTGTCTTTCAATATTACATAATATAATACATCATGACTGTTCTAAACAGCATGTCTCAGTGTCTGTAGCTGTAAATGCAGCCGAGCTTCAGGAAGAAGACTCTCGCTGCGTCTGTGATTGACAGTGTGGGGATGAATAGTCAACCAGGTCAGTCGACACAAACATGAATGAGTATTTTAGGCTCAAACTTTCTGTGGCTTCTAACTTCATTAGTTTGCTTGTCAGATGACAATATGATTATAGAGTCTGTAGTCTTGTGGTGCAAAGCCGCAGCTTGAAAATGGCTCTGAAGCAGCTGCTGGTTAATATGTCGACATAATGAGCTACCTTTCAGTCACTATTTTATACTCGTTTTGTTGTCTGACAACAGAAAAATATTGTGAATGAGAAAAGCTTTATTGGGAATTTGACTGTATTAAAATATAGTTTATGAGAGCAGAGGGAGCAGGAGAGAAGCGAACAGATATAAACGCTGGCTGAGTTTAGGTTGCACTGAAGTACAACAGATGATATTATAAAAAAGTAATGCAACTAGTCCTTGTTTATGGATTTTAAATGGCTGAACCATCTCTTAATGTCCCTCAGCTTTACCATTTCCACAGAGCTTTGACCTGTGAGCATATAATCAAAGCTAATGGTACCATTATGGCACAATATGCTAACACAAAAGACCTTCCTATTATAGTGTTGACATAAAACATACAAGTAATCTGGATCTTCGGGCTCAGCTGGAAGCAGTAGGTAGGTAGGGGGCTGGATTACACAAACTTTTAGCGAGAAGACTATTGTTTCCTTAGTTTCTATACAGAAACTAAATGAAATTCTGACTGGTTTGTAAAGCTGGGAGGCTATCCTGTGGAGGGAGAGCTAGGGAAATGATAGTAGTAAATGTCTTAATGTTCTCACAGCTTTTACTTTACACATTCAAGTTTTTAAAGCACACAAAACACAGTAAAAGTGAATTTTCCCTGTATAGGATCTTTAAAGTTCTTGACCAACCAGTTTGTATTAACATTTATAAATCGCATAAGGAGAAATTCCTATAAGTAGAAGAGGCAGATAAACCAATTTTAACATAATCAGGAGCCTGGACAGACTAGAATGCACTGCTGCCACAAGATAGTATGGTTTTTGCGAAACTGGTTTGACTATTGCTCTCTCTTATCAGGAAAACCTCTGTCTTTTGCAGCACCTTGTGAAATCCACAGCTGAATGCTAGTTCAGACTTTTCTTAAAGGCTTCTGAGAAACGAAACATAGACTTAGCAAGGCTCGGTGGTTTAACATAAGGATATAAAATCACTGTGTTCCACTTTAATACAGTCAGATCACCCAGGGTGCATGTTAATGCCACGTGCAGGCAGGCAAACACATGCACACATAAACACGAATGTAAAACCGTGCACAAACACAAATGGAGAGCAGCATGTACACAGGCCGATTACATACTTGCATGAACACATGCAAATATCAACACGCACTTGAGTCATTTGACATTTACGCAGCTTATACAAATATTAAAGTGGCATTATGGGGCTGTCACATCTTTGTTTTGGATGTGCCAATTAATTATCTAAGTGGCACAAAAGGAAGTCCACAAAATCAAGTGGAAATGGCCTAGAAATGTCAGTGGTGCCACATTTGTACACAAATGTTCATAATTTCCGATAATTAAAGGAGTCTGAGTCTATTGCTTAGTTTTTTCTCTGTGCCTCTGAAATATTTACCTTTTATTGCATACATATATGCATGCTGTTCATATTTGTCCATTAAATGGTGCATTGCAAGACGGATGAGTCGATATCACATGAAATGCAGTGGATGATTAAATAAATACACTGAGGAATAAACCAACAGACAGGAGATGATCTAAAAATGACTTGGGCGACAGCATTTCAGATTAGAGCTTAATTGTGTTGTGGACTCCTTTGAATCCACCGGCGCATAATATAATGACTAATGGAAAGTGTGACTAACACAGAGATTAATGATATGTGTGATAATGAGTCCAACCTTGAAAATAACTATCCGACCAGTTAATTTCACAAAATTTAATAATTATCTGAGTGTAAAGACAAATGTGAGCAACAGTTAACTCTTGGTTTAACACTCTCATGCTTTCGAGAAAGCAAATAAAGCATGAAGTGCACCTTAACAGCTCGCATTTATCAGCTTTTCAAAACAAAAGTAGAGCATCTTTAATAGGATCCCTCATATAAACAGGCAGGACTCTGGAAAAGCGTACTATCCCTCATTACAGCAGTGAGAGTCTGCAGTCCATTGATGTAGAAATCCCTCATTTCAATGCTTCTGCTCACATGTGTAGATCAATGTACAGCTGGCTATATATAGCTCTACTCGCGTATTGGATTTCCCTGGCAGCGAGCTAAAAATAGGGCGAGGGGCGAGAAAGAGGGGGCGAGAGGGACCCCAAAGGAATAAGACAAACACAGTAGGATGAAAGGAGGAGCAGAGAGGGGATCTATATGGACTCTGCTTGCTGTACTTGCTATGCAGCCTTCATCGTACCTTCTTCCTCCCTGCAGAGTTTCACTGTTTTTACATTTCTGTTGTCATTAAATGAATAAACAGCTGTAAAATCGCCCTGTTGTCACCATTTTTCACTAATATTTTATGTGCAAACCAAAAAATTCTTAATGACAGCACTGTCTGACACAGCTTTGAAACCTTTTACCAAAAAAAAAAAAGGGACAGAGTTACTTTTGTGGATCAGTGCCCACTTATCCCTTCAGCATTTGGGTGCCAGGGGAGTTTTACTTCAGTTACTCCACAGTGGAGCTCTTAAAGGATGCCTCGGGCAGAAGTAGTAGGTTTCCGTGTCCGCTGGGAGGTTTTTACGAGCTGTGTTAAGCAGAAGCTGGTGTTCGCTGCTGATCGGGCTGCTGCTGCTGATGCTGCTGATGCACACAAGCAGTCAAGGAAGCCGTTATCCATCCGAACAGCAGGTTGATTTGGATTCAGGAGAGGTTGCGGGCGCTCCCTTAGCATCTCTTTCACATGAGGCGTTTTGTTTAGTAAAGCTGTGGCTAATTATTTTTATCAGCAGCTAATCTGTAGATTTTTCTTTCATTTACCCATTTAGTCTGTTTGTCAGGAAGTGGAAAAGCTCAACATTCAAATGGCTTGTTTTGTACAACGGTCAGGCCAAGACCAGACTCAAAGGCATAACCCACCATTCATACTGTAACATTAAAATGGTAAATACAGTGGACTTCAACTGGAATCAGTAAGAGGAATTTTAAACCAAACGAGCAGTATCCGTGACACTAGCTGCCTGGACATGAGATTTTATTAGCAATTTACTCACTGTTACATAAAGAATCTAGAAAAATCTACATTTTTTGCACCCTCTATAATATGCTCCTTCATGTGTATACAACTGCACCTTGTGTGTACTTTTTGCTCTACTTTAAGTCATTACATTTCTGCAAATGTTCACCAATATGCAAAATCCAGACGTGCAAAATCAGTTACACTAATATAGCGTTTTTAATACACCACCTAAGCTGTCTTTACAACAATACGCCAAATCACTGTTTTCCCTTGTTACTGTTTTTTTATATTCTATTGCTCTGGGCCATTGCACTACTTGTCCCCTTTCGTGGCGATAACCTCCTATTGAATACAACCTCGTACACCTGTTCCTGCACCCCGATTGGCCCCTTTGATGTCCCGCCTACCCCTCTGCAGAACTGACGGCCGATTGGACCATACCCGACTCCCGGCCTTCAATCAAGCCTCACACCTGGCTTTAAAAGAACCGTCAACTCGGCATTCTGTGGCAGCTTTTGTGAAGTGTTGAGCTCGCCCATGTGTCTCTTGAATGTGTTGTAAAGGATGTAGTTGAGACGTTTGTTTTGTTTTGAGGTTCAAGGACTTCGTTAGGGACAATTTGACTGTTAAAACCCTTTTGTTAGTAAATCATTGTTAGTTCATATATATTTCTGTTTGGTTAGTGTGGTTAGGTTTTGGAAGAAGTCGTCTTTTGGTCATATTTATTCACGTTATTCGAGTAGCACCCTTCGCCCTCAGTTCCTCATTTTTGTGTTCTGTTAAAATATCCACGTTTCAATAAATCACCTCTGTTCACTCTGGCCAAACAGCGTCCATCTGCTGTTTTTGTTATCTCCCTAGCTCATCCTAAACAGCTGGGTTTTATATCCGCACAAAAACTGCATTGATTGGATTTGCTGCTTAATTTTGTTGTACACCATGCAATAACAATAAAAATCTCTATTCTATACGTATAGTACTTGATTGGATGTGATTGGACAAGAAACGAACTTGGAAGAAGGAATAAACTAGTCTAAAATATCACCCCCACACACCACTGACCACAGGAATGGATCTATACAGACAATCTAATTTTAGTGTTTTTTCATTCTCCACACAGTGTTTGGAGCTTTCACATGCTCGTGTTAAATGATGTCACTCCATATGTTAGGGTTCAAGGCTGAGGGGGAATGTTGGAATTTGGCCAGTTTATACACAACGCCTGGCCGATGAATCTTTGTCTGCCTAGTTGAATAAAACCATGCAAACTCTGGGAAATGTGGAGAACAAAACAACACTAAAGAAAACAAATGGAACCACACAGAAACAGCCTCCATTGGGAGTTTGAGGAGCATTGGGCCCAGGTGATCCCAGTTTCATTAAATGGACAGACACACCTACCAATTTACTACAAGACAGCGAGGGGAAAACCAAGCAGATGCACTTGAAGCAGGCCAGAGAGCATCACATTGTGTTTAGATACCTCCTGAGAAAAGTGATTTGTAAAAGTGCAGGTCAGAAGACGAGCCTGAAAGTAGTTCTTCAAATTATAGTAGGATTAGATCAATAAATGTGACGTATTTCCCAATGTCTGGATGAATTGTTGGTGCAGATTGATCAGCACTGAAATAGACCAAACAATACCAGCATAAATAGTCTTTTTTAACTCGGTTACCATGCACATATTAGCAACAAAACCAGGAGCAGTGTTCTTCTTCAAATTCTTACCTGAAATTACTTCTTCAAATCTTGACATTCTACCTCACTCGTGTAACATTTCAGGTTTTATTTGGTTCAGATCAGGAAACATTGACTGCGAACGGCCGTAAAGATTTCCACCGTGAACCAACCCCGCGTCCTCTTCTGAACTGTACCCTTTAGTATAATTATCGATTATCGCTTTGTCTTTTAAAATAGACTTCTGCCTCTCTGAAGGGATATTAGTATTGATTCTGTGATATTTACTGTTGCTCTCAGTGGAAACCTTTTCTTTAACTGTACAATACAAAGCCTCGGGAGGCATTTTACATTACGCAGACTTGCACTCCGGTGATGAAACGCAAAAACAAGTCTAAAGTGCAGATAAGTACTGCGATTTTCAAGCCATCAATGAGCATTAGTGGTGTTTTGGGAAACAACGGAGTATGTAGTGGAGTCACATTCTTAAAATCACAATAGATTTTGAATTATTGCACAATAAAATGCATGCCAGAGGCTAAATAACCAACTTGTGCATTGTTTCTGTCCACAAAAGCACTGCAAACATTCACTATCCTTCATCTGTTATTTATCAGCACTGCAGCAGCCTCATCCTGAACATATTTGAACATTTAGGCACATAAAGATACTATCAATTGATTCACAGCTACTCTGTATATTGGTTATAATGATGTTGCCTCTAGAAACAACAAGGAAGCAATAAAACTGAACACAGCTTAAGTACAACACTATTTGTACAAGTCCCCAACTTGCTTTCAGATGCATCAGGTAGCCCTCCAGGATATTTATATAATTTCCTGCATTTATTTTACCCTCTACCTCTACAAGCCTTCTAGGGCCAATTGCTGTGAAGCACCCCCACATATCATGATGCTGCCACCACCATGCTTTATGGTGCAGATGATGTATTTGTGATGAATTGCTTGCAGACAACTGCTCACAATGACTACATTTGAGTTATTTTCTACACAGATACTTCGAAGCAGCTGTGAAGAAAAGTGCAGCAAAGTCTGACGGCTGCATCCGTAGTTATTTTCTCCCTGATCTGTGCAGCAGCAGAAGGCAGTTTGACTCAGGACCAGTTGGCCTGACTCGGGAATAACCAGTTAACTAGGCCATGTGCTCCCTCGCTATTACTATGTTTGTGATTCTGAGTCACGTATTACACCATAAATGGCAGGAGGTTTCTTTAACCCTCTGCTGGTCCGGACCCTAATAGAAGAGTTGTTGCTGGGAGGCCAAGTTTCACTTCATAAGCAACTGTGTTTGAGCTTTTCACAGAAAATAACCACTGCTACAGCATACATGATTTCAAATTGTTTAGATGTGATGTATTTTCAGAACAGTTTCAGTGATCACCCAACATTAGAAAAAAAGCTGTATAAAAACTGTATTTTTTCTAATTTGGCATTAAGTTAAATACATTTTATGTATGTACAGACCACTGTAGGAACGCAACTCTGTTTTAAAATAATCATACTTTGTCATTTGTGACGTCAAAGGAAAGGCGGCCAGCTTGGAAGAGCTACAAAATCTGATTCCGGCGGTTGGAGGGGAGGATGGAGGCAAAAAACAGACTTTCTCCCAGAGGATTTGTAATGGACAAGACACAATCAGTCTCAGACTTTTTTCCCTTGTTGTTTATTTTCACTTGCTTCCTGGTTAGGTTGAGGAACTGTCATGCTTTGTTAAACACTTGCTTTTTAAACACTTGGTTAAGGCGAGGCACCCAAATTACTTGGTTAGGCTTAGAAAAAACTATCAAGGTTTGGGTTATGTATATTGAATCTTCTGTGTTATCAGGGAGACAGGACTCGTTCTATCTAATATATGACTGACTGGCCGAAAATAAGCAACAGTAAATCAATAACATAAATGACAAAGCTATGTTGACTAGAAACATATTTGTGATACATCACAAACAAAAGTAATCCGACTAAAAAAAAACTCCTCAGGCTTCCTCAGGAGAAACGGAAAAGCTGAACATCTGTGGGGTCATTTCTGTAACTACCTTGTGCACACCTTACAGTGGGAAGCTGCCAGTTGTCAAAACGTTTTCCACATTTCCTCCCAGCAGATCTGCTAGTCTGCTTCCATTTTCAAATTGCCATCAGTAAATTCTGAAGAAACAAAATCATGAAATATTTAGAGTTACTCTCCAGTCGTTAATTTAAGCTTTATACATAAAAGTTCGTAATGACACAGAAAGTTGACAGGGTTGGTTGCTTAGGTTGTTTACATATGAAACCTTGGAGGTCTCAAGGTAGAAATGCTCGGCCATGGCGCTAACTGCCTATTTGAGGTGTCTTCAAGCATATAAAAACACCATTTGGACATGCTAACAAGGTAAAACAATGGATTTTCACCAAAGGGAGTCTTCAACTTCCTCAAGGTGACCAAACTGGGACTTTTGGCAAAGGAAGGTCAACCAGAGAATCAACAGCATAGTGATTTCTTTAAAAGACCCCAGTGTCTAGATGAAATTAAATAGGGCCTATGATGAAATGTTGCCAGAAAGACCGTGAAAAATTAGCAACCCTTACAGAGATTTTTTCCAATTTGTTTGCTGTTACCAGTCTTAAGATACCAGCAAATTATTGATCAAAGAAAATAAAACACTTTCAGTACATGCACCACTTTCCATATAGCTGTAGCTGTGTAGATGATAAAACAATTTTCCCTCCAGCTCACAAACATTTCCAGCCCAGGATAAGAAGTTTAGCATTTTCTCCTGGGGGATGGGCATTATCGAGGCAGATAGCTCGGCCTGTAAAGCTGAGAGATGAGAGCCCACCTGAAGTGGGGACGGACGACCCATTTTGAGGCTGAACTCGTGTTTTTTTCCCCTTTTTTTTCTGAAGGCAGATCCTATTGAAACATGTGAGAATGTAGGCCAGCGACTGTGAAAAGTCAACATGTAGTGAAGGATGTGATTACCATCGACTCTGTACCCCACAGAGACCACATGGCAGATGTCAGATCACATCAGGCTCTTGCTGCACTTGAAAGGATGATGATATATAGACCCGTGGATGCACATTTTTAAAGACATTATAGATCTTTCCTCATGGTGATTCCCACTGCTACTGGGTGTCATCACAGGGGTCCTCCATCTGCATATATGCTGCATTAATCTTGTTACATCTCTGTAGCTGTTCTTTACTTATCAAATGCTTGACCTTTCAGTGAAGTAAAAGTTGAATATTCTTGGTTTATTGATGGTCTCTATTTCAAATTCATGTAGATAACTAAGGAAATATGTCCACAGTTGATGATTCCACACTTCACAATTCACTGGCAACTCAGACAGCTGTGTCCTTTATCTAATAAGGAAGAAGTTGGGGTTTGGAGGTTGGGTTGTGAAGCTAATCTGACTGAGTTTGCAATTGGTCACAATCTTTCTCTAAGCACTGTCAGGTGTTCTATTCAGCTAACGTTGAAAACACACGTGCACAACTGTCCTGCTTATATATTGCATTGGTTGAGTTTTTTCAGCTCATATTATTATTATTGAGATTTACAATTAAAGTTCTTAAAATAATATAGTATCATGGGACTGCATCCCCCATTAGAGGGACGGTGCTGGCTGAGGCTGTGGAGGGAGGTGGGGCTGTGACGTCGCGGTTGACGACCCTAGAGGTGAATGGCTCAGGCGAGGATGCCGGAAGTCCTGGAGGCTCTGAGTTTGTTGTGGCTGAAGTGGATGCAAAAACTGCGCAAACAACTTTTCTTTTGTTGTCTGAGCGGCTGCCTACTCAGCGCATTCCGCAGACGTCCACAGTCCAGTCTGTCGTTGTAGTTTTGATGCGGTGGAGACGTGCGGCCGGTGCGCCATGGAGAGCTGCCGAGAGTTGGAAGTGATGGAAGTGATGGAGGCAGTAGAGAGCGGTCAGGCTGGCTGCCACGTCTATGTATGCGGTAATGGCTGTTTCAATGCCGTGTGGACGGAGGAGAGGAAGCCCGAGACCCATTTGGAGTTGGAGAGATCTCGTTTGGCGTGCGTAAAGGTCGGGAATGCGCACCGCAGAGCGCAGGCAGCTTTGGAGATAAGTTTGACTGTAGTCTGACTACTGGGTGAATATAATGGCCTGAGGAGAACTTTTGAATAGATCGTCATCTGAGTGAGATGGATTGATCAGTGGTTCAGGATCCATGGTGAGTAGACTCTTATTGAAGTGGCGCTTGTATATTGTAAAAACAATGCAATTACGCGATGGCACAAAGCACGGTCTGTTGTGAGAAAACAAGACAAACAGTGTTGGATGGGTTAGCAGGTGGACCTTAGAGGTGTGGTTGAGGCGTGGTCCAGCTGCTGAACCTACATTAACTTAATTTGTCTTGCTGGATAACAAATCTACTTCCAGATTAAGTACAACACTATTTGTGCAAGTCCTCAACTTGCTTGCAGATTGCAGCAGGTCGCCCTCCAGGATATCCATATAATTTCCGGCATTTTTATTAACCCTCGACCTCTACAAGCCTTCTAGGGCCAACTGCTGTAAAGCACCCCCACATTATGATGCTGCCACCACCATGCTTCACATTATGATGCTGCCACCACCGTGCTTTACGGTGCAGATGGTGTATTTGTGATGATGTGCAGTGTTTGGTCTCATCAGACCAAAGAACCTTTCAAGTGACTTCAGAGTCTCCCACATGTCTTCTGGCAAAATCTAGTTAAGATTTAATAAGTGCTTTTTCCAACAATACCGTCGTCTTTGTCACTCTCTCATAAAGCTTTGACTGGTGATGAACAGGCAACAGCTATATAAACAGTCTCTCCCATCTCAGCCACTGTTGCTTGTAACTCCATCTGAGGAGTCATTGGTGTCTTGGTGGCCATAATGATGGATTTAACTGTACTACAAGAGATATTCAGCAACTTGTTCTCGTATTCATCCCCTGATGTATACTATTAAAAAAGTTTTTTACAGAGTTGCTTGCAGTGTTCTTTTGTCTTCATTGTGTAGTTATTGGCAGAAGCACTGATTCACTAGGGACTGTGCCTTCCAGACACAGGTGCCTTCATACTGCAATCACTCGAGGCACATTTACAGCACTCACATGATCTCTACTTTCTAATTGGTTAAGTTCTAGCACCAAGTGACTGCACCTGTGTGGAATTAGGTGAGACACTTTAAAGGGGGTGAATACTTATGCAATCACTTATTTCACATGAAAGATTTTTTTGTTGTAAATTTTTGCACCCCCAAAAAAGCCAAATTAAACTGACCATGATTCAGTGTTTAAAAGCAACAAGAGAAGAAAACTTCCAAGTGAATACTTTTTATAGGCCCTGTATAAATAGCTCACTGCTTCAGGCACATTTTCGTGTGTCATGTCTATGCATTGTAGCCATTTTGCGTGCCATTTCATGGTGTTAAAATAACACGTGAAATGGTTAAGGGTAGGGTAAAGTGACTTGGCATGTTGTGCACGTGGCTTGATACCAGGCTGTTTGAAAACCATAGTCAACTTGACAAGAAACAAGAGACCAACAAATCCCACCCAGCATCATTCCCATCTTATTAACATTTGTTGGCTGAATTAGTTTGGTTGCTCTTAGGTGAAGATTGTATCATTATGTTAATAATCAAAATCAAAATCATGCATGAGCAACCTCTCATTTTTCAGCTCAAATAGAGGATATTGCTTAAATTGGCAAAAACAAACAAATCAGCCAATGGTGTATCTTTGGGTACAAACAGAAGGCCCCTGTGTGTGTCCATGTAAGTGTGTGTGTTTGATTGGTTAGTGTTAGCAGGTGGGATAAATTCCCTCATTGCCCACACATGTACCCATGTATTTACACTCATGCGCACACACACATAGAGTGAGTCACAGGGCAAAGCAGCCCACTGTATCAGTCTGTGGGTCGCCAGGGGCTGATGGGGCCACTCAACCATGAAAGAGGGGTATGGAGGCATAACAAGCACACAGCCAAACACACACTCACACACAATATCACATGCAAGAGGACAGGAAGACACATGCACACTATTCCTTTTTTCATATGTGACATCCTGCTCACTTTCTCTTTCTTGAAACATGAGACTGGATCCACTTTGGGGAAAAAAAGACCAAAACTACCACTTTTCCTCAACCTTAATCTGGGATTTAAGTGGTCTAACATTCAACAGCACCATTGATGTTGGACCCAAACCTTTCTGTGGTCTGTATACCCAGTGATCCACACTAACCTTCTTCTCTTTGACACCATAATTGGCACATAATGTTAGAAATAGCTAAAAAAAAATGTTTTAGAATCATCCATTCTGGTCAGTCCAGGACAATACTATTGTTCCCCAGCCATGTTCAAGTCTCTTGCAGAATCCGTTCTGCTCAGTTCAAAGAAAAGTGAAAATGAATTTCTGGAAAGCGAATGCTGCAGAGCCTTTAAATTGAGCGTCCTCTTAATATTCCTTGTCTGTTTTAACTTTACGCATAGTATTACTAGACAAATTTGCAATTAGTGCACTTGTAATTAATCCAGCTTTGGTACAGCGCTCCCTCCCTCCCTATTCTCCTCTTCAGTCGTTTTCTCTTCCTTTCAAAGCTCAGCAGGCAGAACCGCAGCCATTACTCTGATAACTTTCAATCATTCAATTTTATTTTATTTATATAGCGCCAATTCACAACGTAAGTCATCTCAGGGCACTTCAGATGGTAAGGTGAAGATGTGACAGTATTATATTATGGAGAGAACCCCAAAAATCTAAATATTCCCTTTTGAGCAGCACATTGGAAACAGAGGGAATAAAAAGAAACTCCGATTTTACAGGTGAAACTTGCATCAGAACCAGGATCAGGGAGGTCGGCCGTCTGCCTCGACTGGTCGGGGTGAGGGTGAGGTACTTCTTTATAATGACTTCACCAGTAAAAAATAGACTTTAAAGTAGACTTAAAGTCTCTTATTGGGCAGCACAGTTTTTACAGGTGAAACTTGCATCAGAACCAGGGTCAGGGAGGTCGGCTGCCTGCCTCGACTGGTCAGGGTGAGGGTGAGGTACTTCTTTATAATGACTTCATCAGTAAAAATAGACTTTAAAGTAGACTTAAAGTCCCTCAAATTCACTTTTGGGCAGCACATTGGCAACAGAGGGAAGGAAGAAACTCAGTTTTTACAGGTGAAACTTGTGTCAGAACCAGGCTCAGGGAGGTGAGCTGTCTGCCTTGACTGGTCAGGGTGAGGGTGAGGGACTTCTTTATAAGGACTTCAGAAGTAAAAAAAAATAGACTTTAAAGTAGACTTAAAATCTCTTATTGGGCAGCACAGTTTTTACAGGTGAAACTTGCATCAGAACCAGGCTCAGGGAGGTCAGCCGTCTGCCTCGACTGGTCAGGGTGAGGGTGGGGGACTTCTTTATAATGACTTCATTGGTAAAAAATAGACTTAAGTAGGTCTGAGGTCCTTTAACATTCAAATGATGCAATTACTAGCAAGCATCATACCAGCTTGTGGAGGTGCAGATTTTTCTTGCATCTCCATAAGTTTATTCCAGTTTGTCGCTAATTGCCATCAGAATAAAGTTTTCTGAGTTGAGCCACAGAGACATGCTGAGATGTTTTTGATGATTAATTAGCTACACAACGCTGATTTGGCTGCACCTTCAAATCAGTCATGATGTTGCAAACAGATGACAATTATTATTTGTAGCTCAGCTTATCATATAATAATAAACCCACTATTATTTGACATATTTTACATTATATTACATCACTTTTTAATTAGCAGGCTGGTTAATGCCACGTTTACTTCAACTAGACAGTTTAAATTCCTGTTTTTTTTACTCACGCAGAGACATTTGC
>OMNN01102667.1:582-18332 GCA_900302755.1 Chromis chromis
TGAAGGAAGCAAACCAAAAATAGTTTTATGAATTTTGCATTACAAATGCATTTTAATTGATTTGATTGATGATTCAAATCCGTTGATAAAGCTTTATAAAGCTCAACAAAGAAATACATTTTACAACACCAGCAATAACAAATTACCATGAACATTTCTTTGCAAAACTGTGTGACCAATCACACTTCAGAATTTGTTTTAAATTGAGTTTTTTAAGTCATGTATGTGTAAAAAGGTCCACTAAATATATATAATGCATTTTGATTGGACACTCCAGGAAAACGTGTTTAAAATATATATATGAAATAAGGAAATTTCAGATAAATACAGATCAAACCTGACACATCTGTCCACACTCTGAGCCCTGTTTTCTTAAATGATGTTTTCGTTGAGGCTTTTTAGGTCCAACAAAGATAAATCTTGATGCTACAGCAGACAGTTTCCAACTGCTGGTGGCTTTTATAGCAGCAGATTAATGTCTTTGGTTTCAGTCATAAACAGCTGTAATCTTCTTGTACTTTTTTGATATACTCGGTTAATTATATAGACTTCTAATGTATTTAAAATGTTTTTTAAATCAGGTTAATGTAAATGTTTATTTGCCTGGAGAAATTAATTCCTGACAACTATATTATGTTTCTGCACGTTGTGGGTCAGTGCTTGAATCTGTGACTACGAAGGCTTTAATGCAGAGCAGCACGGAGAGCTTGATCTGCAGCGACTACAAAGGTAAGGAGGTTCAGCACAGTGAGGCCTTTAAAGTCTGATCAATACCTGACTGTTTTCATCACCCGGCAGCCGGAGCACACAGGTCAACTATAAAGTGGTGAGTTTTATTAATCATAATGAGGGTCAGACGCTGCAGGGTCAACACAAAACACTCAATTATGAATGTTATCTTCTTAAGTCACCGGATTATGCCCCCATATGGGAACGATGACGGCAGCCAAGAGGATGAGAGGGGGAAAAAAACAAAACATTTCCATGATCTCAGTAGTAGGTGAGAGGGTGCTTGTGGCTCAAGAGTGTAAGTCAATATGATGTAAAACTCAATAAAATGAAATAAAAAGTAAGCACATAAAAAAAAACAAGATGCATCCAGCTTTCATGTGTAAAAAGCAAACAACAACAACAACAAAAAACATGCATAGATCATTTACATTCCTGTGCTAATCTGGGGGAAATTCCTTCTCTGCATTTGACCCATCCTATTCAAAGTTAACCTTAACTATACATACTAGGAGCAGTGGGCTGCTGTGGTGCAGCGCCCGGGGAGCAGTCAGGGGTTAAGGGCCCACAGTGGTGGTGACTGGGACAAGCGGTCACTCTCACTTTCCCACCTCAACCTCTTGCTCTCGAACCGGCGACCCAACGGTTTCAAGTTCGCTTCACAAACCACCAGGCCACCACTGCCTAAAAGGCCTCATTTAATCTATTACATCTGTTTGGACATCAACATTTTTTTACGGTGTTGGTTTTTAGTTCGCCTAAATTTACACTGATAAAACAGAACACCAGAGGCGCGTCATTCATACATACAGTCTATAAACATAGAGTTTATTAGCTACACCTAACCTAAGAATAATGCAGTATAATACAAGAGTCTT
The DNA here is from genome assembly GCA_900302755.1 of Chromis chromis. Lineage (NCBI taxonomy): Eukaryota > Metazoa > Chordata > Actinopteri > Pomacentridae > Chromis > Chromis chromis. The sequence goes on from OMNN01102667.1 coordinate 2,190, forward strand.
GCAATAAATCCCCCCTTCATGGAGGTTATAATGTTCAGTTTTTGTTGAAACTGTTGCAGAGGGGTGCTAATTCAACTTTATGGTCATTTCAGATGCTGCAGTTTGAGGCCGTGCTGTTGAATTTGATTATATTACATTTACATCCATGAGGGCAGGCAAAATAACAGAAACAACCCTGATGATTAGATGGTGCTGAGGGTCTGTTTGGGAAACTCTGGACAAAATTCAATGAATTCAAACTATTTAAGAAGAGAACATAAATCACTCTTCAGTTCAGCAGCTCTCAAAGTATATGTTACTTTGCATTTTGAGGTCACTGCCAAAGTGAAGTTGGGAACCACTGATGTAGACCAGTACAACAGCAATATTTCACTTACTATAACCCCCAATGTCTTCAGGGGGTTGAGCGAAATTCAAAGATTTTAAAGATCATTGAACCGTGGGGGTGTCACAGACTTTAAATCACAGCATGAGACTGTGTCAGAGGTGGGAAAACTAATACAGATGTCAGGGGAGGAAGTTAGTGTAATTTATAGCAAAACGTTGGTCACAATGATGCATCTCGCTTCTCAGTTAGACTGAAGTCTACCACAGAGATGGGCATAAGAGTGTTTTCCAAACCACGAAGATGAAGGTATGAAAAACAAACGAGCTTTGATGGCTATATTAGCGAGGCCCTTACTGAGCGCCTCTGCCCTTTTTATCGCCAGCTCGTTCTTTCTTAGCGTAAATCCATCAGGCCCACATCCTTGTCCGTTAAGGCCTGGGCCGCTGACCTTTTAGCATGGCCGAGATAGTGAATGGAGCAGCAGGGCGGCTTATTGAAACCAGCTGGCAGAGGGGAGTCGCTGTAGCCAGAGAGTGGCAGTTTGCTGCTTTATTTAATCTGGATAGGCTCAGGGAGCTGCGGGGCCGTGGCATATTTACTGACCCCGGGGGTCAGAATCTATGCGTGGGATCATAACTCTTTTTCATGGGCCTGCTCTTCTGCCATACACAATTGTCCTGTAAAAGCCTTTGAAGTCCAGACTCGAGGAGCCCCGCTTTGGTTTAATGGGAAATCTAATGCAAGGTTATGCAGCGCTGTCCTTGTCCTTTATACTATTATCTATCTGGGGGCAACTTAGAGCTCTCCTCCTTCTCTTTTAGTGATCTAAATGAATTCTCCTTGTGTTCTAGACTGAGGAGGGATGATGTTTACTCAGACCACTCAGTAATACTAAAGATATTTGTGAGGCCTACATGTCGTCTTTATCTAAGACTTGGGAGGCCTATTGCTCACTCTTGATTTCCCCTAAGAAGCCAGAATGGGATTTCTTGAACTGATGTCACGGTCCCGTGTGGTCCTGAGGTGAACGTGAGCAAACGTTAGTCATGGTGTTGATCCAGCTGACTCTTCATTTCTCATAAGAGAACATTAAGAGCACCCGGTGACCCTTGGCGTATTGCTCAAGATGCACTGTGATCCAAAGCATATGGCCTCTTGAAGTTAGAAGCCTCTCAGCAGTTTTGATGTGGTCTCATCAACTCCTCTCCTCCTCTGATTTGATCTGGAATCATATAGATTTATAGATGAATTTCTATGCTGTTTGTGTTCGTTCTTCTTCTTCTCACAGCTGTCAGACTGTAAAAGAAAAACACTAGGAAGAAAGCCGCTAGAGACCTCTGATAAATCATTTTCACCCTTATTTAACAATCCGACCCCCTCTCAGTCTGCTGAATTGATTTATTCTGACCAACTTGCTTTTGCCTTCTTTCCTAGGAAGTGTGTAGAGAGCTCTGGTGCCTTAGCAAAAGCAACCGCTGTGTAACTAACAGTATCCCTGCTGCAGAGGGGACTCTGTGCCAGACTGGCAGCATCGAGAAGGGGGTAAGTCTTCACGTTTCTCAAGACCAATACCAAAAAAATCTCTACATTTTCTTACATGGTTCTTGCCTCCACATCCGCCCACATCTCCCCCACCATGCTGGAAGATCAGGGTTATGAAGAAATGAATAAACTGACCTCAAATACATTCTCAAGAAATGTAAGCAAACTTCTTCCGAACAAACATGAGTGACCCGTGATATCAGTCTGTTGGCTACTAAGCTCTAAGCTATGAGTCAACAACACTCAAGTTGAGCATTGAAATAAATACACTTCTGCAGCCGCTTCAAATGTCAAGATAAGTCATCAAAAAAGGAATAAAACAGACTTTTAAGCGTCTTTGAATATTGAGTATTATTATTATTATCAATAGGTTATGACCGATGAGGATTTTTCGGGGCCCGTATCGATTATTAGTAATTAGAGACATTTAAGACTGATATATATTTGCGGTAAAAATGAAAGTCTTGGTCAACACAAAACTTTATTGAAATGTTTTTCTTTATTCACATGTTCAGTGTGTTAACCCCTTTGAACCCCAAGCAGTTTCTGGGTGTGTTTTTTCTGCTGCCACATTTTTCCTCAATATAGGCTCATTTTTCACTGCAAGATAAAGTCCTGTACCTCTATGGAAACAGCACCACCATGGCTAGAAGTAGAAAAAAAAAGTATTCTGTGTAGTATGCCACAAATGCAATGCCATTAATTGTAAAAACAAACAAACAAACAAAACAAAACAAAAAGTTTTGATTATTTATTTCACACAAATGGAGAAAAGCTGGAATCAACATGTACAACATTTTTCCAAGTGCCCACAGGTGTTACTAAAAGTGGAAAAAATGGTGGCTCTACATACTATAGACACTTTACTATTTACATTGTGAAACTGTTTTCATGTGCGTCTCCTGTCTGCTCTGTGTAAACACAGCCTGCAGTTCAGCTGAAAAGTCCAACAATTTTTGTTTTACTACTTTTGGTCACTGATGCGTCACTGATGTCTTCACAGTTGTGCTGCGGAGTGCAGAATTTTATTTTTATTTTCTTTACAGAATTAAGGAATTTTGATAAATTGTCATGATTTTAAGCTTAGATTTGGTCAATTTTCATGATGGACCTGCACATCACATGCGATTAATTCAAGGACTGTTGGAAATTTGAAAATCCAATAACTGTTTTCTGTTTTTACAGTTTCTGGCTCTGATAAACGATACATACATACATGGGAACATAACAAATACAATTATTTAAATTGGTTGGAGTGTACTGAGAAGACTCATGTAAAATAACCACAAATCAAACCTAAAATATCTGTATGGCTGTGTACCGTTAGAGATAGTGTCCTAGTGGTCAACAGCAGAAGATGAAGACTTTCCAGCATAAAAGACTTTTATGTAAAATAAAACAAAAGCCAAATCAATCTGCAGAGAAACTGAGTTATTACAGGAGTCTTAATTTCTTTCATATTTCAAGAACACCCTAAAACGTTCCTACCAGGATTCAAGTCATATAATTTATTGATTTCAAATTAAAATTTGAAACAATGCAATTATGAAATTGCAATGGCTGTAGTTAAGGATAGACGTCAGGCCGAGAGTCTGACCCAAAATTCAAATTGTCGTGTCAGTGGTTTGACAGTTTTACGCCGTCCTCCTTGTGTCATACTTTTGATGGTCATCACATGTTTTACATCTACTACAAATACAATATTAAACAGAAGCTTAATTTTTTTTAACCGTAAATCAAACTGCAAATGGATACTTTTCCCAAATGCCCTAAATAAAGTTCATGTGTTTTTGTAATTTGGATGGATCAGTCCCTTAACGACTGCACATATACTTAGTGAAGTACCTGGTGATGTGAAATGAGTGCAGCTAGTGGTACCTCACTGCCTCCACTTACACGCCGATCCCTGAGTGTGCACTCATGCAATGGATGCACACACACACACACTCTCTCACACACACACACACACACACTTGCATGCAGGCCAGGCTTTAGGTCATCGTCCCGCTGTTGATGCCAGCCAGGTTAGGGGAGACAGTTTTAACACGGATTACGGCAGCCATTGTCACCGGATGGTCCGAGGTCTAAAAGGGAAGAATAGAAGAGTGTCACGAGCTGTCACCCGTCATTACCATTAGCTCAGTGGAGCCTTTGAGGACCGGGGCCTGCGGACAGGGTCCTGGACAACACAGGGGGCCCCAGGTTGAGCCTGGGGGGCTTTGGAACAGCTTTTGGAGCAGCTTTAGGAGAGCCAGTGGCATACCCTGTCTGCCGCTGCCGGGGGCAGCTTCAAAGGAATATGGATGTCAGCCATTTCTCACCCAGCGTGTAATGGAGAGAGGCCCTTCCAACAGGAGCAGGGAGGGACGGAGACTGGGGGAGGGGGCAGAGGGAGACAAACTGACCAACAGAGAGGAGGTTTTGTGTTTTTACTGTGAGTTCAAATGGACACACTGACTGACGGACAGTATACTCCAAGGTTTCGTGTCCTGATCCCCCTCTCCCTCTGCTAATCTTGTTTAGACAGCATCTCAGGAGGTGAATGAGTAACTCCGATAAAGAGGACAGTGGCCCAACGTAGCCTTCACCTTGACTGTCCCGGTCTCTCCGGGTTATTAACCTACTGACACAGTTGGAGATCTCTGATCCCCTCTCCCCTCTGGAACCCTGAACAGCTTAACACGAGGCTTAAAACACTCCTGAAACACACTTTAGCGCTTTTCTTTTCCTCACCTGCCTCTGAAACCACCTCACAGTGCAAACATTAAATACATATGCAAAGGCATTCAGAATCAATATGAGAAGTTGTTGCATTATTTAAGATTTTATAACGCCAATAATCCTAAACATGTGCACAATTAAAAACAAACTTTTGTGACCAACAGTTACCTGATAAAAAAAATGAAGGGACTTTTTGGCTGAACTGCAGGCTGTGTTTGCACAGAGCAGAAAGGAAACAAGTATGGAAACGAATTAAAAATATAAATATAATAAAATATCGATAGCATGTAGAGTCACCACTATTTTTTTCAGTATCTGTAACATCTGTGACAACACTACAGTTATTTTCTTTTCTTTTTTGTAAAATAATGAATCAAAGAAATGTTCATTTTTTGTATTTTTGGGCATTATAACTGTGTTCAGTTCTCTTTACTTCTAGCTGTGGTTGTGCTGTTTCCATAGAGGTCTTGCTATTTATATTGCAGTGAGTAAAAATGTGACAGGAGCGGAAAAAAAAAGCCCAGAAATCTCTTGGAGTTCAGACAGTTGCCAAACATCATAATTTCTCATTATAGTCTTTCTGGACACTGTGAGTTTAGAATTTCTAGCATAAAGCATCTCAGAAACATGTGAATCAGTGACTGTTTATTCCGTGACTAAATGGACACAACCTGAATTGTGTTACGTAAACAGTAACAAAAAAAATCGACAAAGGGGAAACCAGGACGGCAATAACAAAATAGAAAATGACAGGTAGCAAAGGAAAAATAACAGGACTAATGCGGAAATAAAATTATAGGGTGAGTAATAGTGTAATCACAAGTTAGTGTGTGTGTTTTTAAAGAAACACAGCAGGAGGGACAGAGAATGTGTTATTGTAGGAAAACTTCATCAGTCAGCTTCTGTATAGTCTGCACTTCACTATTTACTGATGCAAGTAAATCTATGCGAGCTCACATCTGTTGGAGAACTGTAAAACTGACACTGAAGCATTCTCTGTTGTAATAAGTTGTGTGTTATTGTGAGTCTCTTTAACCGAAGACGCGTTCATGTGTCTCAGTGTTTCTGTAATAACCTCTCTGTGTGTGTGTGTCTTGTGCTTTCTGCCCGGACAGTGGTGCTACCAGGGGGAGTGCGTGGCGTTCGGTACCTGGCCTCAGAGCGTGGACGGAGGCTGGGGGCCGTGGTCGCTGTGGGGGGAGTGCAGCAGGACCTGTGGGGGGGGTGTATCCTCCTCCATGAGGCACTGTGACAGCCCAGCGTAAGTAGGCAAAGTAAGCCACAGCAAGCTGAACACACACATCCAGGTCCTGCCTACAGGTGTGTGTTTGTGTTGGTGTGTGTGTGTGTGCGTGTGTGCACATGTGTATGCTGCGTGTGGATGTGTGTTACATCCTTGTGGGAGCAGAGTGCAGTAATTAGATTGTGTCGGAAGCAGCTGTTAAATATTTCCAGGACTAAATGCCTCCTTGGGAAACTCTTACAGTCTGTTTGATGCAGTAAAATATTAACTTTAAAGTTTCTCTGATATTTTTTGTTGTTGACTTCTGCAGGACATAATGAAGCATTTAACTTATGAACCATTCAAAGTGCCTTTTGTGAAATATGGTGCAGTGGTCTGAAACTATGGCCCAATGCCGATTTCCACACAAATACCGTGTTTCTACCGACCTGGTGCTAGTGCTGGTTCGGAGCTAGTGCTTCACTAAGCACCAGTTCTTTGTGTTTCCACCGCCTAAGCACCGGCTCCAGGTGCTAAAAACTGATTCTTAGCAAGCACCAACTCTTTGCTGGGCCAGAGCCAAGAACCGAGTGCGTCGGGAGCTGGGGGCGGGGTTATGATGACCGGCGATCAGCTGTGCAGAGGGACACACAAGGTGACACACAAGGTGACACACAGGGTGGAAAGGGACACATAAGTGATAATATGTGTCCTTTTTCACCAGGACATCTCTGGCCTGATCAGGTGTATTGATCAGGCACAGAAGTTTTGCACACACACACTGTTGCGCTGAAATTCGGTACAATTGTGTCGCGGATATGCGGAAGTGCCAGTGGTGGGCAACGCAGACCTCCACGGACCTTATAAACATCTTTATAAAGATGATTATCTTCATAAAGATGAGCATCTTTATATATAGATCTATATAGATATCATCATCAACTTATTGTGTTTGTTTAACCGCTATGTAATCGATACAAGCTTAGACGGCTTCTGGTGACGTAATGGCGTGGCTCCAACTTGGCTCCTGGCCAGTGGAAACGCAAACCGGTTCTTAGGAGGAACGGGGTTTGAACCAACGAAGCACCAAACTAGCACTAGCTCCGAACGAGAACTAGCACCAGGTTGGTGGAAACACAGTATTACAGACTCAGTAACTCTGAGGGAGTGAAGTTTGGACTACATTATACGCCACGAGAGTCTGTAGACTTTCCTGAAGAACTTTCCCATAGTTCATAGCGACATTGGTGGCATATAAATGTAGTTGTCCTGCCCTTCCACAGAATGTAGCTACACAAACAAAGCATGAATAGTGTGGGGAAGAAATCCGCTATTGTGTTTATTTATTGCATGTTTGTGGAGTTGTTTGTGTTTTCAGTCAAACGTAGGATTTACATGTTCATGGTCTTCCTGACTTTGTAAGTTTGCGAAACTGTAATGTCACAAATAGGGAGTGATCAGCTGAGCAGCTGATCAAACTGTGAATGAAAGTCAAAATGAGCTTTTTGCCCCTGTAGAGCCTCTTTCAGGTTCATTGTTGGGGCGAAAAATGTACCTGCTGTGGGGTAGATACAACACACACATGGCAGCAGTGTGTATGTGCAGAATAAACAGATACAACCTACTGCCAAAGTCCATTTGGACTTCAGCGTACAAGGAAAGTAGCTTAATAACAAAAACCTGCGCATCCATGGGTGTCGTGTGCTTCCGTACTAGTGTGTAATCAAAGCTTTAGGGAGTTTCAGGTCACTGATTAGCTGTCTGGTTGCAACTTTCCTGTTCTGGTTAACTTCCACTGCTCTCATGGTGTTACTTTGGCTCAAAAAGTTCTAAAAACCTGCTACCTGCTCAGCACCAAACAATAGACAGACATAGTCTGAGACTAGCAGGTGAACTGAGTGGAGCATTTAGCAGCTGAAGATATTTCACTCAGGAGATGGTAGAGACCAAAACTGGAGCTAAAAGAAAGTGCACATTTGACTGAGGTCAAAAACAGGACTTGATGACTCATAATGTGTCTCCATAACTGCTGGGTGTGTGAATAAGCAGCTGTTTGCCTATTTCAACATCTACTCTTTAGAAGCAGGTTTAAAGAAAGTGGAAAAGGGAAATTCATTGTGCTGTTACCAGGTAATTTCCAAGTCGAGTAAAAGGTAGAGTGTACAATGTGTCACTTAAAGTAGACCTAGAAATGGCTGGAATGACAAGACAGTTTCACAGACTGAAGTAGAGGATAAACATGCAGAAGTGGGAGATATAGGCTTTGAAAGGGCCTATTTGAAGCCTGGATTGACAAGTTTTTCTGAATCTGAGCTTATCTGGAGGGATCTGAGGCAGGAAAAGAAAGAAGACTGTCAGTCAAAACAAACACACCTGATAACCTCATTTTCTTAAAGTCTCAATGGAATAACAACCTAAAATCACTACTAATCACGTCATATTAGCCTGTTGAGAGTATCACTTCTTGTGCAAAAAGCTTTTTATAGGAGCCAGTTCAGTTCAGTCCAGCCTTTACAACTGTGTCCTCATGCAGTTTAAGATAGTCTCAGTGATGTAGCATGTGCAATAAGTTAAGACGCAGCTCTCTCTCCCCCAAAAGATTATGGCGATGCGTAGTTTTGTTTTAAAGCCTCCCATGTGTCCTCACTAGACAAATCATTTGACCAGTGCATCTTTGGCTGGCAAGTAGACATCTGGGATCATTATCCTTCTTCCATCGTTGCATTCCTTTGTTTTGGAAGATAGGTATTACGTCAAACACGTCATGGGAAGACAAGAGAAAGAGCCAGGGTGAACCAGAGGGAAGAGGGGAAAAAAAGGAGGGGGGGGAAGGAGGGACGAGGGGGAAGAGGAGAAGGCACCAGCATAATGTGGAACACCTGTGTAAGGTGATCGCTGCTGCTCAGGCATCAGTGCAAAGAGGAGGGAGGCAGAAAAAACACAGGCAGACCAGCCTCGAACACATTCATTACACAGGCTGTCTCGCAGTTTTTTTTTTTTTGTTGCAGTGAAGTGGAAATAGTCATGGAGGCTAATGAAGGTGAGAAGAAGGAAAGAGGTGATAAGAGAAGAAAAACAAACCTTTTGGAGATGTAGTAGATGTGTAGTGAAGAGTGGATGAGGGAAAAAGAGCCAGTCGTTCTGAGGTTACAGACTTGAGTCTCTCTCCCAAATCTAAATGTCATGTCACACTTAAGAGCTCTTAGAGCAGCTTGGATTTCATGAATGAATCATTGGCACACATGCTCAGCAAGGCAGCACATGCAGACACACAAACACACTTTGTCTTCTGGCAGAGACTTTTTTTCAGGCGAGTTTTCATGACCTGTCGTTACCCAACTTTTCCTTATGTATTCTCTGCGTCCTAAAGATAATTTCTTTTCGAAGGAATTGTGATTGTAATTTATAGTGATTTCACATTCTTTTCAATTCCACTCTCATTTAATTCTCTTGTGTCTCTCAGCCCGTCTGGAGGAGGCAAGTACTGTCTCGGAGAGAGAAAACGATACAGATCCTGTAACACCGACGTGAGTTTCTTCATTTCTTTACCTCCCTGTTTTATTCTCTGCTTGGTGTTTAACTCTCTGAACCCCAAAACCCAGCCGGCATGTTAGATAAACATGTTGTATTCACACAATTTGCCAAAATTACAGTATTTATCAGAGAAAGAATCTGTAAAAAAAAGAAAGAAATGTTAATTTGTAAGTTTCCAACAATCCCTGAATGCATCACTTCATCAAATCTAAGCTTAAAATCATGATATTTTATCAAAATCAAGCAAGACTTTGGCGAAAAATGAGCCCACAGTGAGTAAAACTGTGACAAAAAATGCCCAGAGACTGCTTGGAATTCAGAGGGTTAAATCAAAGTGACTTGAAAACTGCTGAATCCCCTCTTTGCTGCTCCACATTTCTTCTGCAGAACATGTTATCATAGGAAAAGCTTTACAGGCTGCACATCAGCTCACAGCATCACGCCGCCTTTAAGCTTTCTGACATATTTTCTTCCTGGAACGTCGGACAGACAATGATAAAAGTGCACAGGCAGAGATTCAATACTCCCCTGGTGACTTTGGGGTTATTCGCCCCTTTGTCTCTTTATGGTTCTTATATTGTTTGTGACATTTCACTTGAGTCAAACAATGTTGACAGTTTCAGAGTGTGTTTCACGTAAAGCAATTCACAGGCCTTTTTTTTTTTTTTTTTTTAAGGTCTGGAGCAACGCTTTAAACAAATATTTTACATGGCTGCAAGCTGAGATCTCTGTTCAACTATTTCTAGGTGGCCTTTTTTTCACTAGGTGAAAATTGAAATAGTTAGGGCCCTAGTGGACATTTAACCGCAAGTCTTAAAAATAACAGCTCAGAGCAAGAACTGAGTGTTATTTTTGGAAAACAAACAACGTCCCAAACCGCTATTTCATCACACGGACCACACCTCTTCCAAGGAAATGTGTATGTGTGAGACAGAGGGAGCACCAGATGTAGATGCAATGACAAATACTCCCAGACTTACATGCATAGATTGAGGTTTATACATTCCTATTTTCATTGTGATCACTGGTCAGATATTATTTGTTAACTGCACGTCTCTCCTTTCTTGTTGCTACTACGTTTGTCCTGTGGGATGTTACTTTACATTTTTATTAGCACATTATTTCATGTAGAGGGACTCATCTGATGACTGAATGTAAGGTCATTAAACTGGGACACAGTGATATACTGTATGTAGATTATAGCTGACATTAAAGGGATACTCTAGCTCTTTACTTTTGTACGCCAATGAGGTTTGGGGGACTGTGACAGACACATTAACAACACTAAAGCTGCCCAAGGTACTCAGCTACGACACCAGCGTCTTTGTTAGCATAGTTATTTGTGTGCATCTCTAAAACTGAAAAGGATATCCACTAGGGGGCAGATTACCATGTCATCCCTTTCTATTGAGAACTTTTGTGGACTGTTTGTGCACTTTTGCACAAATCGAAATTGTAATAGTGTAGCATTGTTGTAACTCTACAAAATCGAAGTTGAGATCACATTGGATGGTTTGTCAGCTCTATGAGGCAAAACCTTTCTGCTGTGATCCCAAACTGCTGCTGACCGAACTTTCTGGTCATCTTACAAACGCCAAGTTGTCATTTATTAGGACGTGCATTACCACAAATTTGTATTTAGGATCGCTCTCTGGTCCAAAAAGATGGAGACCAAACCTCTCAAATGTTCGTTCTTTTCTAAACACAACCAGGCTTTGCCGAGTTTTAAATTGGTTACATTTTTATTTATATTATGAACTGTCTGACCAGATAAATAGGAGAATATAAAATGACCAGACAACCAGGAACATCTTGAGCAGCTTTCAGTAACAAAAACTAACCCTAACCCCAAAAGCTCATCTTTGTGCATCAGAGTTTCGAGATTCATGAAAATAATCTCATCCTGCCTTAAAATATCTTTGATGTAACTCCACACTAAGTCCCTGCTTCTCTCTCCAAACCCTCCTCCCAACTTGCTGCAACTTGAGCACACCAGCTCACCTATGACCAAGTTCAAACACTGTACACTTACTCTAGCCACACTAACTTACTCTTGCACTGCTACAGCAATGGCAAGTTATAATGTTGGAGTAAATCAGCCACTTGCCATTTGCAAATTTAGCAGTAAACTTCAAGGATAATAATAATCTAACCTTTATCTCCTATTTAAAGGTAACCTTAACTATACACACTAGGAGCAGTGGGCTGCCGCGGTGCAGCACCCGGGGAGCAGTCAGGGGTTAAGGGCCTTGTTCAAGGGCCCACAGTGGTGGTGACTGGGACAAGCAGTCACTCTCACTTTCCCACCTCAACCTCTTACCAGTCCGGGGGCTCGAACCGGCGACCCACCGGTTACAAGTTCGCTTCACAACCCACTAGACCACCACTGCCCACTACCACAAGTACAGCTGAGGCACGAAATCTTGCTGACGAACAGAAAAACAAACAGCACGTCTTGTTGACGGAATTATCTTCAGAAGGACATGAACTAGTGTACCAAATGTTATGAAACTCATTTCATTTATTGAGACTTTTCACTCAGAAAATGTCAGTCTGCTCGTGGCCCAACGAGAAAAATCATCCAAATCACGAGGATTCATCCTCTGGGCACCATGACTATCTTCAGTGTGAATTTCAGCGCATCTAGTATTTGTTGAAATGTTTCAGTCTGTACCAAACTGGTGAACCGACCGAGACACAGATCCATCTGTCAGCCATTCACAGGCCATGCAAGAACAATTAGTTGTCTCTAAGCCCCAGCTGAGATTACTGAACCCTCCCCAGCTTGACAAAGCTTCTCAAGAGCCACAGATGACATTATACAACAGCATACGTAATTAACACATGGAGTTTGATGTGTAACATTAGTATAGTTTGAGGACACTGGTGTTGTCTCTTCAAATAAAAGGCTTAGTACTTCTAAGTAAAGTGATTTATTAAATAGAAACACCAAACCTGCTCTGGTTACACTCTCTTACGTTTTATATACACCAAACTATCAATCAATAGGGGTAATTGATAATGCAAATAATGCTTACTTTCAGCCTTATTAATGTGATCGATGAAGTTTTTCCTTACTTCAAACACGTGTTAGCACGTGTTAATCTCATCTGGCCCTGCGTTGTCATTTCAACACACACTTGCAACAATATTATTCTGTCTCTTCTGACTCGATCTGCATGTTTGATGTGCAAGTTTAAAGCTGCCATATTGGCAAAACACTTGATGGTAATGAAAGTGGCCTGGCCTCCCCCTGGCCCGCTCCAACATGGAACACTTTCAGCATGTGAAATACAGCTTTGACCTGAGAGCTTTTATTCGTCCTGAGGGAGAGCGTTTTGGGGTTTCTGAGGACCTTTTCACACCAATAAAGTGTTTTCTTTCCACTTTTTTACCTCCTCTTACTGAAGCAGTACTGGAGTGCCATCCCAGATCAGTCCAGAACCAGAGCGAGGCCTGCACCAGCCTCACCAGCCTGCACCATGCTGGCCTTTCTACCTCCTCTGGCTGTGTTTATGTTTCTAATTACGCAGCCAAAGAAATGCTTCATTATCCATCATAAATCCACACATGAGCAATCCCTCCAAACGCAAAACACACGGCTCTCAGTTAGGACTTCCAAGAAACAAGTCTGTTTTAGTGTGTGCAAATAAAATGTGACATTTTATACGGACTCTGTCCAGTTATTAATAAAGCTGTTGTCAGTGCAAATAAAGAAATAGTTTTTACAGATAATTTATTTACTCTAATGGTAACAACATGGGAGCCTCCATCTCAGGGCCATACCAGTGTGTCTGCAAGTTTGAGCTCTTTAATGCAAATCCTGTACATTTTTCTGACTGCTTTTGAATGCAGGCTCAGATTTTTTGGACGTTTTTCCACTTTGTATTTCATAAAATCTTTGTATGACGCAGAAATCAGCTGGCAGACTCTTAACTCCATAAACTCTCAGAGGACGCCTGCATTCTCTGCTTTCCTGTCTTTCGGTTTGCACACAATGTCTCCAAACATGGACATTGTTTGGTGTCCTAGGATTCAGAAAGTCCTTGTCTTCACAAAAATAGCATTTATTTTCTTTTATTTCTTCTGGATTCTGCACAAAAGCTGCCTAAACTTACACTGTTCAAAGTTGTAAAGACTGTTGTAACTTTCAACTGTTTATGGTGAAGGTTACAGGAATACAAATTATGTTTTTTTTTATACTGAAAAATACTTTTTATGTTGGGTAAACAAAAATCTAATTTCAAACGGTCTTTCTTGCATCACATTCGGGTCCTTCACAATAAACTTTTCTTTCTTGGAAGACATCATTTATGTATATAATCAGAGTGATTTAGAAGTTGGAGCCATTTTGATGTAGGTATGTCATGTTTTGCTCCAAAATACAGGGAGTGGAGGAGGTTAAACCTGCATCATAACAAACAACAAGTCGATGACAGAATAATGTTGTCATCTCTCGGTAATGTAGGTGTGATTTTTCATTGTGATGCACTGACAACAATTGTTGTAGAAAATGTTTTTATTAAGGTCAACACGTTCTGTTTTGGCCGCCGTTTAGCTCACTGAGTTAAGGCACTCACCACATGGGCTCAGTCCTTTGGCAGCAGTCTTGAATTCGAGTCCGGCTCAAGACCCTTATTTTCGGGGCAGTGGTGGCGCAACGGTTAAGTCTCTGGACTACAGATCAGAAGGTCAGAGGATCGAACCCTGATGCGGCCATTGTTGGGTCCTAGAGCAAGGCCCTTAACCCTTCCTGCTCCAGGGGTGCCGTAACGTTGCTGACCCTGCGCTCTGACCCCAACTAGGATATGGGAAAAGACAATTTCCTTCGGGATTAATAAAGTTAATTAAAAAAAACACTGTTCTCAGGCATCATGACATCTATGTGACGAACACTGACCTCCTCAAAACCCTACATTGATAATAACCCAATTCAAATAAGCTGTAGCTTCTGAACCACTCAGACTATATGTATTAATTTGCCAGCAGGAAAAGCCCAAAATCTTTTTCATGAAAGTCGAAACAGAGCAGTAAACCTTTGACGTCTGTAATAATCGAATAATAATAAAAAAAATAACTGAAATGCTAAATATTCCACCACATATACTGTTTTATCCGTTCCAGTTGTTCAAACAGGGATGAAACGTGTAAACCCTGGTATTATCCTTTAAATATCCAAAGTTCACATTCATTTCGTTTGTTTCTTGCAGGCCTGTCCTGCAGGATCTCGTGACTTCCGAGAGAAGCAGTGCGCTGATTTCGACAGCATGCCTTTCCGTGGCAAGTACTACAACTGGAAGCCTTACACTGGTGGTGAGTTCAGCACTGGCTTTCACCTGCTGTTTGTACAGTATGTCTTTGGTTTTATTTCTCTACAACATAATCTATTCATTGCTAGATAGGAAACTGTCAGAATGGAGGGAAAAACATATTTAGATTGAAAAGTTTCCAATGCACCAAAACCTTTCTGCTCAGATATAATTTAATCAGATCTGACTTCTCTGAATCCTCACTTATTAAATGCTCATGTTATAACCAGGCTGAGCTGCTGAGCTGTAAAACCGTCCTGTCATCCCTTTTGTGTCACAAATGACAGTTTGCAGGCTGGTCTGTCTTGTGTTCCCTGTTAACAGCAACAGAGGGAAGGTCTGTTTGATGGGTAGAGAATTCCTCAGATTCCTGTATACTGAGCAGTCGCTGGTGTAGCTGCTGCTGGTCCAAACTGGGAGATTTTACTCGCTGAACTGACATCTTGACACATCTCAAGTCAAGAATCTCCCAGAAGAAGCTCCGAGGCTCTTTTTTTTCCCTCTGGATCAGCTCCATGTGACTGAGCCAGAATGGGTGGAAGTGCTGTTGTGCGCTCAGTTATTGGCAGGAGTTGAGGAGTGCAGGCCTTGTGTCACTCTCCCCCTAAATTCTCTCCTTGATGTCTGCAGATCATGGAAACTATCCACTTAACTAAAAACACAAATATCTCAAAGAAAAGTGATAAAGTTCGAAGCATGTAAACATAGCTCTTATTTTCCTTCAGAGATGGAGGAGCTTAAGTTTGATCTGGTTTATCAAAGGGGTCTGTTTGGTCAAATCCATCACCTCCTGACTTGCAGCGCTCTGTGGGCTGGGAGCCGTCATGTAAAAACAGCAGATAACCTGCGTGTGGATGTCAGTGTTAATTGTTGTTGGCAGGCCGCGCTGTCTCCCCTGGTGTCAGCGTTACAGTGACGTCAGGTTCGGGGTTTTTAGATCTGAGCGCCGCTGACTTTCCTCCACATGATTATTATTGTCAACAAGGGCAGAGGAGATCCCAGAGCTGGCCGTGAGTCCCGGGACGACACCAGTGTTTGCTGGTCTCTATGTGTTGTCGGGGTCTGACAGGGTTCAGGTCACGCTGTCTGTTCTCTGTGTGCAGGCTGAATCACAGATAATGATAACTCTGTGTGTGTGTGTGTGTGTGTGTGCTGTGTATCCCAGGTGGTGTGAAGCCCTGCGCTCTGAACTGCCTGGCAGAGGGTTATAACTTCTACACAGAGCGTTCGCCTGCAGTCATAGACGGCACCCGCTGTCAGGCCGACTCTCTGGACATCTGCATCAATGGAGAGTGTAAGGTAAGAAAACACTGCTTTAAAAACAGTTTCAAAGCCAAAACCACCCTATCAAAAAACTGGATATGCTTTCCAAATACCGGTTTTTATTCTTTTTCATTAAGTTTTTGAGGGGAAAACCACCGATAATTACAACATTAATCTATTCGCTTCAGCCACGTAATAATTATTGTTATATTATACTATTATTA
>OMNN01102668.1:0-20139 GCA_900302755.1 Chromis chromis
CACACACACACACACACACACACACACACACACACACACACACACACACACACACACACACACACACACACACACACACACACACACACACACACACAGGAACTCTTGGATTTATTAGACTGGTGCAGGGCGCGTTCAGAGAGCTACAATGTGCGACATCGATTGTGACCTCACAAATCTGAACTGTTGGGTCACATATAATGTCATCACATGAAATCATACTTTAACATTGACTTTGTGGATGTTGCCTAGCAACAGAGGAGCTCCTCCCACAAGCAGCCAAAAGCCTGTTGATGATCGCAACAAGACTCCAAAAACACCCACCATTCATCCGCTCTGTTTCAAACTCAAGACTGAACTCCCTTGCGTCTGCAGCAAAACACCTGCAATGTTTGAAGTGGATGTACGGCTGTCGAGATATGTAAAGAAAACATAGAGAAACACAGACAGAGATTTTGTTTTGTTTTTAGAGAGAAAAGGCACCTATTGAATAATTTAATGAGTGAATAAATACAAAAGACAGAGCAGAAAGCAGCACTGTAGCTGTAGTACTAATATTCAGGACCAGCAGGACTGTAATGACACACGCTTTCAACAAAATTAAAACAAAAATGATGAACTGTATCAGCTTTGGGCATTAATAAATTTTAGTGGTGCCGGTAAATTTTGAGCCGTCTCCTGGACTGATAAAATTGGTGCAACAGTATTTGCACATTCCTGGGACATCTGCTCCAGCTGTGCAGCAATTTCCAGCAGCTGGATGAACATTAGCTACAGTGAGCAAGTCACACTCATTGTGTAGCTAAGGTATGCAGATTTGTTTTGTATTAGACCATGAAGACTGAAGTTTCTGTTTGGATCCTGGGATGACATATTTTATGTTTTTTGGATGTTACAGGTTTTTTACTGTCCGGGTCTACAGCAATTTTAAAGAAAGAAAAATGGACAGTCAGGCTTTAATTATTAGATGTGTAAAGTATTAGAAGTGTCATCTAATTTACACCTTTAAGTTCGGCTGCCGTTTTCTGTGTTTAACACTGTCAGAATTTGTTGAGTCAGGTTGAGAGTTTCATCTTGACAATTTTAAATGAAAGTATTATTTTATGTAACTCTGTGTTTACTTTGTTCTTTAAAGGTTTCATGTACTCTGATATTGTGGCAAAACATGCTCTGTTAGCATTTGGAAGAACACATCCCTGAAAATAGAATAGAGACTTCATGTAATTAAGTCACCTTTAGTGTAACAGGGAGCTGGATTTCTCCTCTTTTGGTAGGCACCAACATGTGCCAAGCAAACATATAACAGAACAACATATTGCTACAGGGATGAGCAGCTTTATTGCCTCCAATTTATATAAGACATTACCAATAATCACATTACATTGAGGTGACGCCCCTGTGGCAGTAAAGGTGGTAGCTTTATACAAGGTAGCTTACTTCTGCAAATAAACAGTGAGAGTAGACTGTGATATGGTTTGGGGACATTTGGTCAATAACCAACCGACCTATTAAGTTCAGTTCTGGCACTGATACTGATCCAACAGATTTGGATGGTACTGACTTTTGTCCAACAATGATCATAATGTAAATGATCCTTCAAGACCATTCACTCTTTGACTACAATCACCTGAATGTCTGCTCCTTCATCTGTAGAATTATTCTTTCTTTTCATATTCTTTTCCCATACTTCACATTTAACGATTGCAAGTGTGACCCAACTGTAAAGTATGATCAGACAAGAGGGCCAGCAAACATAATGATGTGCTGGAACAGGCACTGAATGGCCTGGGGGCTAATAAAGCCTTGTACTAAACAGTTACTATTGATTAAGTCTTAGCCTCTAAATGAATTGTTGTAATAAGATCAATCTTAATTTTAGCTGGGGACATCGGCCCCTCTGCACCTTCATCAGTGTGAGCTTGCAATGGTAATTTTCTTTTTTCAGAACAAATCTGACGCATTGAGCGGTGGAGGTTTTAACAACCCAGTGAACACAACAAATAAAATGCTTTTACTTTGCATAATGTAAAACCTGGTAATCTTGTAAAAACTCTTAATCTGACCATTTATATGGATCTTTCTTCAGCGTATTCTCTAAATTGAAATGACATAATTTTTTGAAACTCTACTGTATTTATAAAGACAAAGAGGAAAACTATATGGAAAAAAATTATTTTCTTGTTGATTTGTCATATGGTCATCAGCGTAATTTACATGGAAATAGTCAATTATCAACATTACAGCTGCAACTTTATCACTGAGATACACGTCTGGAGAATATTTTTAAGGAATAAAAGTCTCAGGGTATGTTAGGATTCTGCTTTATGACATGATAGTTAAAACTAATGTATTCTAGTTGGGGGCCAGATCAGAGCCACTTGAGGCTGACATTTGGCTAAGCTGTGGCCTGCCTGGGTTTGACATTTGGCAGCACATGGGCCATCATTTCATGCAGTATGTGGGCCAGATCAAGTACCCAGGACTGCCAAAATTATTATTTTTTCATCTGAAAGTTTTTCATCAGAATATGGAAAAATGAAATAACTACAAGAGACAAACACCTACATACATACTTTAAACTATTAAGAAGTTCAGGCTGTTATGCAGTCCGGCCTTGAGTGTGGGTTGAATCGCCTGGTCCTTGGAGGCTGAGATGTTGAGTGTTTTTTTGCTCAGTGAATACGGCATGTCACAGGGGTTAAATACCACCCTAAGGAACAATAGAATTGAAAGTGAAGGCAATTAGCAAATCAATAGCTGTTCAGAGCTAGCGGTTTCTAGGGAGGTTAAACATCATCATTCTAGAAAAGGGGTTGGCAGCGTTGTTTTTTTCCCCTCCCTCTCTTCATTCTGAAATGTTTTTTTTCTTTTTCTTTGCTACTGCTAATTAGCAATAAAATGCAACCCTCCAAAAGCACTTCAGTGGAAAATGGAACATTGATTTTATTTATGTTTGTATCAAGGCACTTTATAAAATATTGAGGTGGGTAAAAATGCTGTGAATTGATTTAAGCAAACAGGGAGGAAGAGGTTTGACAATCTAAATTATAAAGTAGAGGTCGCTTCTCCTAAAACTTTAACATAAAGGCTTTTAATCTATCACTCTGAATGCATCAAAGCTGAGAATTCTCAAGGAGGGCATTGATTTTTCAAAGTAATTGCTCACATTCCAATTCATGAAAAAGTAAGCTTGCGCAGAGAGCACTCAGACCATTTTGGCTGTGACGAATCTTGACAATGAGAAGTGTACAACATTTTATGAAGTTTTATATAAACTTCACAAGTTTAATATGCAATTGGAGTGTTAAATAGGCTCTACTAAACATCCAATCTGCTAACTGAGCAGCCGACATTTAACTTCACAGTCAACGCTCACCTTTCAACACTATGATGGCTCTGTTGTGATTTCCAACCAGCACAATTCTTCTCAGACTACAGGAGCAATGTTCTGTACTTTCAAATAAAGGGACTGCAGTATATAGTTGTCACCTGACAGACCGGCGGGATGTTGGCCGTTGGCGTTGCTCTTTGAGGATGCCATTGGGTCGACGTTGTGGCCGACACCTCATCCATCTCAGCCTCCCTCAGCCACCTGAGCCTGCCCCTAACAAGGAGCTGGGGGAATCGGGAGATGGGAAGGGGGATGTAAGGAGCGTTGAAAGGGGAAAGGGGTGAAGGGGAGGCAAAGGGTGGAAGGAGACGGGAGCAAAGGATGAAGGAGAAGAGAGGAGGTCAAGATAAAGTGAAATAAAGGGGGAAAAAAAGGATGGGGGAGGTGGCCAAGAGTGGGAGACGACAAGTGTTCCTTGAAATAAAAAATTGGACCGGGGTGAGCGATGGGGGTTGGTGAGGTAGAAATGTAAAAGGAAGGGGAGAAAAACTAGGAGGGAAAAAAGTAATGAAGGACCAGGAATGAAACGCTGGTCAGCACGCCTGCCTTGAGGGCTGTCATTATATTAGAGCTCCCAAAGGCATTTTACCTTCAGAGATGGCAAGGTGACCTATTGCGCTCAGGCAGTGGAACAAACCAACTGTCAATTAGTGTTATCACCCACTGGTGGCCTTAGCAAGTTGAGTTGATGGGGCCACCATGGTTGCCCTCTTCTTTAAGATGGTGTGAAATCTCCCTTTTGTTGTCATTTTATAGCATTTGGAGGCACATATTGGATTTCTGTGGAAGAGCAATATGACAGCAATCGTCCAACTTTCTCCTACAATTCTATTTTCACATAGGTAATACAAATTAAAAAACTACATTTAAGAGCATGTTTGCAATAAATATAGATGGAGAAATGTTTATGTACCATGGTGTATTTTGCCTTGTTTGGTTACTTTAGCCCAGACCAGATGCAGGCCCATCATATACCATTGTCCTGGATGGCTGTCTTTTCATAGAATTGAAAAATACAGGAAGATTGGTGACCAACTAAAAATTTGTTGCAGCAGTAATCAGACAGTATAGAATGAGGAAAAGCAGCACTAATCAGAGGCACAGCTGCCGTCCTGTTAAATGGCACCACAGCCAAGTGCTCTAGATTCAGCACAGTGGTTTCCAATGAAAATCTGAGTTTCTGTGACAGCTCAGAGAGTGTAAAGGATATTGCATAACATCAACCGTTATGGACGGCATCTAAGATAAAACCCTTGCTTGTGTTTTAGTGAAAAATTAACTTGTAAAGAAGCCTGTTGAATAATGAGAATATATTATTTTGTCCTATAAGACTACGATAGATTTGTTTTGGTCTGATCAGTCAGCATGTTTGGCGTAAACCTGGTAAGGACGGCCACAGTGAATGTATAGTCCTGACAGTGAAACACGTGGGACGTGGGAGTGTGTTGATTTGGGGGTGCACAAGTGCAAAAAGTGTTAGGGAGATGACAGATGGCACCATCAAGGCCTGCTGATATACCAAAATAGTGACTGACAAATGACTCCCAGTCTGCAGAAGCACACTGCCAAAATCATAATTTAAAGAAGAAAAAAAGTGGAAACTATGACCTGGCCAACTTGTATCCAATAAAACAACTTCCCACAAATGTTTGAGAAGAAAACCAATACTCTAGCGTTCAACTTAGAAGTAATTCAATTACTATACGGTGATGCTATGTTGAACCATTTGAAAAGAAAGTGATCTTGCACAGGGGTGTACTCACTTCTGTTGTATACTGTAGGTAAATGCATTCACATAAAGGGACAAACGGCAATGGAAAATGTGTCTCTAATATAGATTCACTTTGATATTCATGAATTTGAAACATCAGCATCATTAAATGAATAGAAGGTACCCACTTGCAGCAGGAGGTCGACAGAATGAAGAAGAAAGTGAACATCAGACCCATGATCAGCTCTCTCTGTCTGCCCCATCAAAGCAGCCTGATGCTTGATACCATGCTGAATCAGAGGCTTGAAGAAGGTTAGAAAGAATCTGGTGAAGACTGGAATGTGGGATATATTGCAAACATTTGTGTGAGGTTTTATAGTGATTACACTCAACCTGCCTGAGAGTACCTGGGACTTGAATTTAGTGCCACCTTCAGAGAATCTGAATTTCCAAAAACACTTCCCAATCCAGGCAGTGAAACAAAGGCAGGACCTGTGACAGCAGCAGCTACACAGTACAGTAAGATTAAGTTCCAATGGTGGAAAGGCTTATAACTGAGGAGCAGCAACCTAAATGAAACAAATAAGAAAAATGTAGCAAAGAAAACTTCATCTACTAGCAACAAAATGTATATATGACCCTGTGTTCTCTGATTTACAAGGTCAAATTCGATTTAATAGTTACACGAAGTTACTCCAAAACATCATCCAAACCTCCTTTATGATCCTGCTTACTGTGCTAACTTTCCAAAGTTGTAAAAACTTTCTCATCTTCAAAGTCAACCCACAGGAACATTTCTGTTCATTCTTTTGACCTCTCTCAACCAACACCCAACTGTGCTGCAAAACAATATCAATGTATCTATAAGGTGAGCCTATAGACACAAACCCAAGCACATAATAAATCATTGAGCATCCGTTCCAACTGCAAGGCCGAGCTGACTCTTGTTTAACTCTGTGTGCGTGCGTGTGTGTGTGTGTGTGTGTGTGCGTGTATGTATGTGTGTGACTTGACTCCAGAAAGGCTGCTATTTTCGGGTATCTTCTCTCCATTCTCCTTAAACATTCTCCCCAAAACCAGAGTCACTAAAAAGCCCTTCCACTATCATTAATTAATGCCGAGTTGATTAGCTTTCCCCACTTGCCGCTTCAGAGCCCAGTTGACTTTTTCCACATGCTTATAAAATAGAAAGAAGCAGCGGTGCGGCGTTGAAATGCGGTCGATCACTGCTGGAAATTAAAGTCCAATGAAAAGTGGACTGAGTGGGTTCAGTGGTGCGTGAGGAAAGGAAGCCTAAAGGCCGTGTATATGTGTATCTGGTAGTGAGTTACCTGAGGAAGAAGTAGGCACAGTGGTGTGTGAATGCATAAAGTTTCGGCACTGATAGAGACGCGGAATGCAATAAAGGCATAAAAGAAACAACTGTACAATGTAATGCAATTTAATAGCTGCACAAGATGCTTATAATGTTCAATTTTTCTTGAGTGTGTGTCAGAAAGGTGTGAAATCATGTCCATGTTCTGTCTTCAAGCGACAGCGTTTGTCGCTGGCCTCAACAGCAGCGGATCATAAAGCTTCACAAAGGGCTGGATTACATTATGTTGTACAGGTGTTGCTTTTATTGTGTTTCATGCCTGTAGATATTTCTTCTCTGTAAATTGCACTTTTGCATCCCTGTGTTTCTCTATAAATAATGGACACACATGCGAGTCTGCCTGTGAAAGAACTGAAAGAAAAGCCAGAGGAGGTGAGAGACGTGAGTGAGAGAGTCGGGAGACGGAGGAAGAGCGATCTCATGGTAAACACAGAGCCTGGAGCTCATTAAAAGTGTCTCTCAGAGGGCTCAGAGGCAGCAGCAGAGTTGGACTCAGTCTAGCCCTTGTCTTCCCGGCTCCATACTAAACAGCCTAATTAGACTTAGATTCTCCTGAGCTCCCTAATGATAGCGTTTTACAAAGACAACACAAGGAAATGCAGCACGTCGGGAACCTCGATCTGATGCACGTGCTCTGGTTGTGCTCGCTCGCTCCCCCTCTCTCACATCAATAATGTCAGTTTATGCACTTGTTTCTTTTGCCGCAGTGGAATTGTGATTGTGTTCAGGGGATTGAGTGGTTCATCTGTTAGCAATTGTTGTTGTTGTTTTTTTAACTGTTTTAATACTTGGCAAATTGACTATACTGCTGCTGGAAAACGCAATATTTGTTTGAATGTAATGACAAATAACTTGCAGCTCAATAACAGTGCAAAGTCCAAGCGTTTTGAAACTGAAGGCCTTGTAGCTTAGCCCTGTGTTGTTTTTGCCTGGTAGGTATCTTCATTATTTACGGGTGTATGGCAAAATCACTGATTAAATAACTTTATTTTCAAGATAATTTAGGCTGCCCAGGGATGTCATCAATTTTCATGTGAGTGGTGCTGTGCTTATATTCAGGGACACTGTTGTATTTTTTAAAAGAAATAATGTTTTTGCCTGATATATCCAAAACAGATTCACAGTATGTGTATGAATGGATCAAGGACAGTGCTGGTGTTCTATGGGCTGAAGAAGCACGGTGATGGTAGTTTCTAGACTTTCTCACTAGAGCTGTGCAATCATTACATTTCAGTCAATATCAATAATTATTGATCATTTTTAATGGCCCTTTTTTTTATTTAAGACCGGGAGAAAAAATATACTTAATTCGAATTTAACCACTTGTAGTCTTTTTACAAATAAACACAATTTTAATGTTAACACAACAATGAAAAACATACAAAACAATACATTCATACAAAAAAAAAAAAAAACCCAGGTAAAGCTGCCGCACTAAACTGAAGTGAAGGTTGACATGAAAATGTTCTGAGTTTTGGTGCTACTCTTCCCTCGAGGGTCATCCCTATGTTCCCCGGGTCATATGTTCCCCGATGGGAGAACATAGAACCCTTTTATTTAAAAAGTGTCCTATGTTCCTCGTTTTTCCTAAAAAGGGTCCTATGTTCCCCGGTCGCAATACATACTGGGGAACACAGGACCCTTTTGAGGAAAAGCGGGGAACATAGGACCCTTTTTCTAAAAGGGAACATAGGACCTCCCCAAAAGGGTCCTATGTTCCCCGGTCACATACAAAGCGGGGAACATAGGACCCTTATTTAGAAAAAGGGTCCTTTGTTCCCAGGTCCCATACAAAGCGGGGAACATAGGACCCGGGGAACATTGGTACACTCCCCTTCCCTCCTGTTTTTCCATCCATTCATTATCTATACACCACTTAATCCTCTCATCCCACTTTGGTGTGTTCCCAGCACTACACAAGTTTGAAGTATACTGGATGTACGCAGCGGCGGGCTGACCATAGGGAGGTTTCTTTTACCCCAAACCCAGCCGCGGTTGACCGCAGCAGCCTGCCGTCGCAGGCGTATGTAGCGAGCACAGACTAGATCAATGATCTACCGTATTGGTCCGAATAGACGACCCTGACTATAAGGAACCCTTTGCAAATTGTTTCATCAAAAATGTGACTTCTGTCTTTAAATTAAACGTTGATTGAGTCTGAGTGTCTTTAGGTGTCTCTGTCTGCTCTGTTAAAAGTTATCCCCTCCTCTGCTAACTCTGCAGCGCTTCTATTTTTGTAAATAAGCATTGATATGAAAATGTCAGCTGGGCCTCCCGATGCTTTAATTACTCATGTCTTTTAGATGAACCACTCGTACAACCCACGCCACGGAGATAAAACATGCAACACGAGTGCAGCATGAAGAAAGAGAAACAAATAATGCAGGCGGAGGGAGTGAATCACTGACAAGAAGTCAACTAGAAGAGGGCAGCAACAAAGGGAGATGGTTTTCAATATTTGTCCTTTCTCCTTATCAGACTAGCAGTTACCCTCTGTCTCTTCATGCTCGGCAGCTGCGAGGAAGAACTGAAACACGAGGAGATGAGATCAAGAGAAGAGGGGTGCAGGGGGGTGAAGAGGAGAGCAGAAAATTGAACGATCAGCTAACAGGCTTTGTTGAAACAAAGCTTGCTGGGGGCATCAAAGGCGACAAGGGGAGATGGGGGGGAAAGGGGGACGATGAGCAAGCGGGGGGCAACAAACAGACAATAAACACTGTATCCCCAAAGGGAATACAGGAAAATGAGGATGTGACAAGAGTTCTGATACGCAGCAGCCCATACACTCCAGCTATCTTATAGTCACTATGAACTCACTTGATGCTCTCGTAGCTGCACACAACACACAAAAACATACACAATTTACATGTGTGTAACATAAGATGCATGTAAACACATGTATATGACCATGCAGAGGAGTGGTGCATTTCCTCTGCATGCTCTTGCTCTCTGACACGCAGGATTAGAGTGATTTGCTGTGATTAAGCAGCCGCCAGTTAAGTTCAAGCAGGTTTTTGTAATAGTTTAATTCATGGGCAAGGAGACGGGCTTAAATGAGATTGTAGAGTGTGGTCGATTAAGCTCATTAGGCGTTTTGAAGAGGGCAGCCTTTTCTCGCATCCCTCTTTTCCTGCAATCAGATCAGGGATGGAAATGGGAATTAATTAGGAAGAGAGGCTCCTGCTGTCCTGTCCCGATGTGTTCTACTTTCTCTGTGCGGAGCTGGAAGTTCCATGCTTTATCAGTCCCAGGTCTGGCCACCAGTCCTGAAGTTTGAATCTTTCTATACTTTTGTAGCTAATTCAAGTCCATAAAGTAAGTTTAGGAGAACTACTAACATTGCTTTAAAGTGACCAGCCAAATGAGAAAATCAGCAAAAATAAGGTGCATTTGCATTCACTGCTGTTCAGCAAATTTTAGAAGTTAGGCACATCAATATAACCAGCTAGTGGCCCTTATTCTCCAATTTCATGTATAAATTACAATCGCCTCTCCAACTATAAAATTTAACACAGTGTTTTCATTCTTTTCAAAGTACCTGTTTAGCACCCAAGTGCTAGTGTTGATGTGCTCACAAATTCAAAGCATATCAAAAGGCTTAGTGTCTTTTACTATTGACAGTATCCAAATGGACTTGCTTGAATGCAGAAGTCATTTGGATGAGAATGGCCCAAGGAAGTCTAGTTGCCTTATATATACAATATATTCATGACCTGGATCACTGAGAACCTTCACAGATATAACATTATGCTCATTTGTGTTATGGGGTTAATCTGCAAAGGTAAACATCTGGCTCTTAGTAATAATTTTACATTACCAGAAATAGTTTTCCAGAATATTCACAGTGCATTAATAATGCCGGTTGGGGGACTCCTGCTCCGTTTATTCACCATGTTGTTGTCACTTTCATTCAGCGCTGCTGCTACTGCATGGCGACCAGAACAACAACTGACTTCTCTGCAGAAATCAGAGGACAACACGCTGACAAACAACAAAGCAGCGAAGAGCAGATATGAAGCTGTATCTGTATCTTACACTTTTAAGAATGACGCTGTGGTCAATCCTTTGTGTAGCACATTGATTTTTATTCCTGCAGAAATGGTGACAAAAACATATCAGTCTTTACGTCTGTGTTGCTCTGTGTTATTCGTACTGTCTGACGTTTCACTCTATTAGCGACTGGCACATCTCAGAACACACGTTACAAGTTGATCAAGTCAAGAACATTCAAATTACAACCATGTAATCATGTAATAGTCCATCCTGAAAACAACAATTTCACCAAAAGTATTTATACTCAATGAACTTTTTAAATCTACAATTATTCTCCCATGAACTGTTTCACCTTTTTAACTTAACCTAGAACCGTTTTTAACTCACCAGTATTTATTATTGTCTCTGTCTCACTCTATGTTGCTCATAAATAACAATTAAATCTAATACTAAAATCGTGTCTTCCATATAAACTCTTATTTTTAAATGTAACAAGATCACCCATGTTCGATATATCGCTCCGCTCTTATTCTGAAAATCCAACCGGAAACTGTGTACTGCCGTCGATCAAAGCTGCAATGCGCGCGAGCTTTATTATTGTTAGCATTGCTAGCATCTGTGTCGTTAGCTTTTGCTCATTCACACACACAAATAAAGCTTTAACTCCTTCCAACTCATTCATTAGCCAGAACTCGTATACCGGTTTGTGATTCTGTTTACGGTTGCTTGTTTCTCCCTTTAGAAAACATTTTTATAGCTTGTTTTTCAACATTTTTAGCGCCGCGTCGCTGTATTGAGTTAGCACTCGTTATGACTGGCTCACTCGTCTCCATTCAAAGTCATGTTCCAAATCACTACATGTCACCGTCACAGTCTAAGGCTTATACATGTTATATTATTTTCATATTTCTTTCTGGTTATGATTTCTGAGCATCTTACCTGCAGAAATGGTGACAAAAACATATCAGTCTTAACGTCTGTGTTGCTCCATGTTACTCCTACTGTCTGACGTCTCACTCTATTAGCGACTGGCGTCCGCCATAGACGCCTAGTGCACACAGCTCCACCTACTGGCCAGGTATTGCAACTATGTAAAATGTAACCAGACCTGCTAGAAAATGAATGAAATCACACCAAGATTAATAATACAGTAATTTTAACATGTTCCATCCTTAACTGTTTTTCATGAATCCAGATTTTAAATGGGGGGCCAGATACTTCAATCAAGTCTTTTTAAGCATGTCTTTGAAAACACTTTTGGTGTCTCTAAAAACACTTATCATCATGGACAATGATGTGCTATCGCTGGATGATAAGATGGACGACCCTGGTCAGTGCACTGTGCAACTGTGTATAACCATTCTATTATCGTAAGACTTGAGACTCTGCACCCCACTGCTTTATTGTATCCTTGTATTGTATTGTATTTCTTGATATTTTTATGTCTTACACATAATTGAGCAATTTTCCTGTAGGAATTATTGAAGTCGTTCTGATTCTGATAATAGAAGGCTGCATGTCATATAGGGACCACATGTAGACTAAATCAGGGTTTCTTTCTGTGAAAGTCTCCTTTAATAGAAGTGTGAATCTGTGGCTCTGTAGTTGGAGGATAACAACAAGTGTTTTCTACAGGGCTGAATCCATTTTGCATTTCGATCACATATCCGACTATTACTGTAGCATCTGCAGTAGCCTCATCTCCAGAAATGCAAATAGTGTGGACAATCACACTCTCTCGTTCTTTAACAGTGTTTAAAACCAACTGCCTGAAGACTTACAAAACCAACTTTTGTCTCAGTGTAACCATATAATATAAATATACTTTCCTTTTTGAACTTAATAACATGCTGATAGTTGTTCGGCTTTCAAGTTTTTTTTTTTTCTTTAAGGAAATGTGTTTTTTGATAGAAGTAAGAAGCCACACACAATAATTCTGTCTGCCTTATTGTCTAGCAACAGCTCTGATTAACAACACTGCAGCCTCACATGTCTTATTATTAAATTTACATTCATCATTAAAAGTATTACATCCATATTTTCAAGATAAACCTCGCATTCGCCATGTTTCAGTGAACATCTTGTGTTTATTGTAGTGCATCTATTCCACAGCTGTGCAACGCCGACACAGCTTTAATGTAACATTACCTCGACGCTCTGAATTTATTAGAACATTTATCACTGGCAAGGAATAGCAATAATCAAGGTAAGCGACAGGCTTGATCGTTTTATCGCTCAGTTATCATCAAACAGGAATAATTGGCTTAAGTAGCTGTGCAGATCCGCACAGATGTTTCTGAAGTGTTTAAAGCACAGCAATCATAGACGTGCTTCTTTTCATGCAGCTTTTGAAGTCCATCCCCCCCGCGTCTTTGCTTCTTAGTCCACTTTTTTACTCCACCCTCTGTGCTGCTGAGACAGATGTTAGGAAGAGACACAGAGCAGTGAGGGATGCATCTTTACACATCTAATTGGGTTTAGGTGTTTCCACGATACATCCCTAAATGACAACGTAGGTCAAAAAGACTGATTGAAAGGGACCTGGTCTAAAAACACACAGTTGAATCTACCCATTAACTGCTGGACTACTGCCCTTTTCCGTGCTTGGTGCTCTCCAGGCCATAAAAAGGGGGTATCAGAAAACTGGAGGCATCAAAATATCAACAGAAACCTCTGAGAGTTTGTGATTCCTCTCACAGCCAGCGAGAGAAATGGATAAATCATTCAGTGTAAGATTTGGGTTTAAAATAAAATAAAAACAGTAGCTCTTCAAAAGAGTTGCTAGAAACCTCAGCAGTTCATTACTTATGAACACTGATGTTTGTAATATATTATTTATTCAGCAAACTCATTTCAAGTGCAGCGCTGTTTACAGTATTTCTCTACAAGCTGTTCAAAAGTATAAAGACGTGCTTCAGGCTAGAAAAAGCATTTCATCACAGCGTGCAAGTTTTCCCTCTACATTAAGAAGTGATTGGGATACAAAGAGCTGCAGTGAGCTGGAGCTGGGAGTACACAGCACTCTGCATTAGAGCAGATCCATGCAGTAGAAGCTCAGATAAGAGAGAAGAGACAGGCATATACTGGTTAGTGATTCTATAAGCTGAACTCGATCTCTGTTCCCATATTACTTCTTGTGATGCCTCATTACTTCTGTGTTACTTTTTTTCGTTAGTTGAAGTTTAATACACACGGTACTTTCCACCGTAATTGGGTGTTTTAGTTGGCTATAACTTCTGAGGTTATTATGACAAATTTTGGCAAATCAGTGAAGAAAATGTAGAAAGGAGTTAGTATATCCCATTCATTTATAAAAGTAAGTTTACTTTTCTTCTTACAACGACTTGAAAATCATATTAGAACTCGACTTCGTGAAAGACATAACATCTATGCTGGGATAATAAATTCAAAAAACCTGTGTCGATTACAGTCATTTGGAGACAGCAGATACGGCAGCAGGCTTTGTTCAAACTTGTGTTTAAATGATCTTGACAAGAATCCAAATGCAAAATCATGTCTCTGTTAAGTGGTGAGAGCAACCTTCCTCCAACACAAGAGGCACCGCACAAAAAAACATCAACATCAAATTATGGGGAAGAGGTCTCAAAATTAAATTACTTATTGAAAACTGTATTTTTTTTTCTAATGCTAAATGTTGAGGAGCAAAACAGAACATGTGACTGACTAGACAGTTAATATAGGCTAAATAATGTAATCATTACTTATTTGTCTAATGGAGAAAAATCTTGAAATAAACTGATTAAACATGGGATTTAGAGATTTGCTCATACGCAGCTATTCTGCAAATTATCTCAGGTCAGTTAATGGTTCAATCACTGTGTCCTGTTGGTATATTTAAATAATTTATGAAGGTATCCACAGTGTGCCAGCTGTGCATAATATTATGACATTACACTTTGCAGAAGTGTGGCAGGTTAGGAAAACTTGATACATGCATGACTCTGGACAGAAAAGTAGTCTTCCCATTTTCCAAATGTGCATTTGTGTATGTTTTTTCTTTTTTCTTTTTTTACATTTTCTTGCATTTAGATCAAAATGAATTTTGAAAAATTGGGTTTTCATGTTGATGTTGGTGGGTTTTTTCTTCTCTGAAGCAGTGCCTATGACACAGGACAACCCAACTGCATTATCTTCATTGTCCGGTGTGGATGCGCACCAGAGTATCAAGGACAGAACACTACATGCACAGTTTAGTTCTGACAAACAGACAGCCAGGTGCTTTAGCCTTGGCTCAGGGGTAACAATAGAAATCAGAGTTGCTGTGAAAGACAGTGTGAAGGACAGTTCACAATGTCAGCCTCTATGGACAGCATCCACCCACGCTCGCTTGGCACAAAACTGCAAGATTAAACTTTGCTAAATGACATGAGAACAAGCCTGAGTACTAGGAGCCCATTTTTAGTCAGATGATATCAACTTAAATCTGTTCAGCTCAGATGGAGTCCAGCATGTTTGGCATGACCCTGGTCAGAACTACCACAGTGAATGCATAGACCTGACAGTGAAGCACGGAGGTAGGAGGAGTGTGATGATATGGGGCTGCATGACCACAAAAGTTGTCTTGGAGATGGCATTTATACATGACACCATGAATGCCTGTGGACATACCAAAATACTGGCTGACAAGGTGAGTCCCAGTCTGCAGAAGTACTGTGGAAGAGAAATATCCAAAGATCCAAAGCATGCTGCTAAAATCACACAAGAGTCTATAAAGAAAAAAGGGAAAACTATGACCTGGCCATATCAGTTGCCTGACTTGAATCCAATAAAACACCTTTGAGATATTTTAAAGAGAAAAATAGAGCAGCAGAACCCCTCCAGCAAAGAGCAGCTGGGGAAAAAAAGTCTCAAGAATGGCAGAACATCTCTCCAGAAATGTGGTATTCTCCATGTTAAGAAGGATTAAGTCTTTCAAGAAAAATAAAGGGGGGCATATGAAGTACTGGAAAAATAAAATATATGAGTGTCAGTAATAAAAAAAAGTGTGCTGCATTGAGTTCCTACTGTGGAGCATGTTCCTCTCTATCCTGCTTTAAGTTAATGCTGGTGCTTTTTTTTTTTTTTTAATCACATTGTAACATACATTAAAAATCACCAAATTAAGATAGAAACTACACCACCCTTACAAACCAATAATTTTCAGTTCGTGAAAGGGTCTAAAATTTTAGTAAATAACAGTGGACAGACGGCGAAAAAAAAAAGGTCTCATTCTGCCATTCCTCCCTCAACACTCCCACAACTCTCCTGCTTTCTTTGCCTGGTGGCAATGTGACTCTGCCTGCCAAACTCATGGGTCAGCGTGATGTGGCTTGTTGTAACCGCGAAGAGACACCTGATAGAAGAAAGAGAGATAAAAAAAAAATCAGGACGTCATCTCTTGACTCTCATACTACAGCTGCTGGAAAAGAGCGAGGCAGAGCTGGCGGTGGATACGGTCGCATTGTAATTACCTCTAATTACCTCATCTAAAAACAGACACATATCACACATCCACACACGGGTAGATAGATTCATACTCCACAGCATGTAATCATGCTGCAAACATTATAATAGGTTTTTGGTATGAAAATGCCATAATGATAGAGAGTCCTAACAATTATTTTTTCCCCTCTGTCTTCTCTTCGCCTGATGTGCCCCCCCTCAGCACTTAGGTCCATTGTAAGGCTTGTTTTGAATGCCGTGATTTCATATTGAGGTGAGTACAATGTAAAATGATTGTCTCGCTCCTGATGTGTGCCTGCGTGGAGGGGAAGGGCAAACAAATAGCCTCAGAAGAGCATGGGACACACAAGAGACTCTTGTGTGTGCGCAATCGCCTTTTTTTCCGCATCATTTCACTTCTTATTCCTGTCCTGATCTCTCACACAAACACATTTACACCACCAGAAAAAGAGCACACTGATGACAACTTGAGTACACATTCATATAGGTGGAAATGTACACAGCTGAGCACGCTCTGCCACCGGCTCTAGTAAATCAGCCTATTTGCAAATGCTAATACTATTCTGCCTTTTACCGCATTAAAACTTCCTCCCGGCTATGGTTTGGACTGCTGGCTGTATTGACTTTATTTACCATAAAGCCTGCGAGTAATGATGCAGTAACATTACATCCACTGGACTCAGAAATCCATTATAAATTAAAAGTCAAGAAATGAATACATTCGTGTGCCCTTATGGACAAATACAGATATAGAAGCGAATGCATGAAGACTCAGGAAGACACACCCGAGCATCGACTGACAAAGAAGACACATTCATACACACATTTTCACACACAGACATACACCTTGCAAGTGGAATCAAACCAAGGAAATCAAACCAGAGTTTTGAAGTCATCTTAACCTAGGGCTGTTGCCCTGGCAACCTTGTCTTTGAGGAAGAAAAATTCCTGCCAAGGATCCAGAAACAGGGTGGAAAATCACTCGGAGCGAAATCAGTGGAACGTCGATGGCGCCGCATTAAAACTACAAAATTACAGGAAAATATTTCTGGTGATTCGGTGAATAAAATTAGTGCTGTGAATTAGGGAAATAATTGGGATTGTGATGGCTCAGCAGTCTGGAGAATGAATCATTTTCAAAATACCCGCTGATGTGTTTTTATCTTGAAAGTGATAGAACATGAGCTCCTCTGTGGGTTGGGAGAAACCTATGACACCTGTGATAAACTCAAGACGGAAGTGGCTGTCAAGGATAAACAAGAAGGTTTTAATGAGTCCCTCATAAGTTGACATCATGAACTTTTTTCTCCTAAAGTAACACCGCAGTGAGTTCAAAGTTTCATGGATTTTTAATAATATTTTGTTCGTCTTTCTTAGTTTGTCTCATTTTTTCGTGATCGCGCACTCATTACTGTGATGTTTCTCTGCTGCATTTCCCTGAGATCATACCGTATGTCACTCCAGCAGTGGGTGGGAACCGAAGCAGGCTGCAGAGTCACAATTTTAAGAGCTAGATGGCAGTTCAATAAGACTGCTTTTATTTTAAGCCTTAATACACTTTTAGAAATGTTGAAAGACTAAAACAAATACATGTTTCATTATACAGACAGCAGACAAATATGATCAAAAAATAAAAATAAAAAAACATGCTCCTCGGGTTAATTACTCATGAAAGCAAGGAGCAGGAGTCACTTTGTTTCCATTTCAGAGTCACAGAATGAATTAAACATCATTATAAAAGCATATATTCAGGTGCACAGCTGTTCTGTCAGAAGTCTTGGTCTACAGCTGAACAAAGAGTTCACAACAAAATACACAGGAAAAAAAGGAATAATTGAAAATGAGTTAAAAAAATAAACTAAATTCAATCAATATATGCTGTTTGATGCAAAAACACTATCAAATGTATAATGGATGATATTCCATAGCCTGCAGTGTTCTGCTACAAAATGAATACTAGCCTGAAGTTAAGCCACATAATGTATGAACTGATACTAAAAGTTAAATAAGTAATTTTAGGACATCTGGTAATAATGGTGCCGTGTGCATACGCAGACAGTTATTTGGGGGTTTCGAAATATAACTACAGATTTTTAAAAATGTAATATAACTTCATAATTTGAAAACCTATGCACTTCATTACATTATAGTTGCTCTACCTTTTCTGTCATGTGTAACACTAATGGAAGGGTAGATTTAACAACTCATAGAAGGTGCACTTCCACTGCAACAGCAACAGATTACAAGCAATATTATTAATAAAATATAACTACGTTCGGCAATGAGAGAATATATGATGAGAATGAGGTTCTTCAAAGTTATCCATTTAATATGCTACTGTACTCATAAAGAACAAAAAGGAATTAACACCGAAACAAAATTATTCAGTTGATATGAGAAACTTTTATGTTTATAGAAAGTATATAAAAATATAAAAATGAATTTGGGTGATCTGGGCCGAAACACAGTGTTACACCTCCATAACGCAAGGATACGAAAACATGCAAACTCCACACAGATAACCCAGCCGACCAGGAGATTTAAACCCAGGACCAACAAACATATGTTAAACCAAACCATGGAATGGAAAACCCAGTTCTAAGAAACAAGAGCCAGAATTCTACAACAGAATTGCCATCTTAATAGGCAAACACCTAACATGACAAAAAAAAGTCACCTTATTCATAAGTAAAAATGTTCAGACTGTCTGCTTTCCTTTCAAATGTGTTGTGGCCAGTTGCTGCGTTCAAAACAGTAGCTCTAGACAGGAAGCGCTTTTCAATTAAAAACTGCCTGATTACATTAAGATGGCTTCACTTAATATTGTCTCTAGTTGGAATTACAAAAACAGAATATGTTTTATTTTAAGTGAATTTTATTTTGAATATTTCCTTATATGATGGCTGCAAAATCAAGGACACAGATATATTGTATATATTTTACCTTATAGACTATTTAAGTCATGTCCACTGAATCATTTTTTTATAGTTCATACAGAAGAGGAGGAAATCAAGTAACAAGTTTGCGTAAGTAGTTCTCCTGGTCACAAATTGTTAAGCTGAAAATGTATCACTTGTAGAGGCTGTAAAGGCAAATGTGTTGCAAATATTGTCTATTTGTAAACTATTAAAATGCACACACACACACACACACACACACACACACACACACACACACGAATGGTTGCACACATTTTCGGAGAGATCAAACAGACACACTCAGATGCTCCAAATCCAGTCATTTAGACACTCAACATGGTGACTCAGCTAATAGTCACCACTTCTCATTTCTGTCCCCCTCCTCCACACACAATAGAGGGCAACATTTTTTTTTATTTGTATTTTTTGCGAAATGAGGTCATTTTTATTTTCCACCGTTGGTTTGTGGTTTGATGCAGGTCGACTAAATTAAAAGAACATCTCAGTTTATGTGAGAAGTGTATTTTTAACTCGGTTTTGCAACAATTTATATAGCTGGAAGAAAAAAATAGATTAGGAATTATTGTTTTTTTTTTACAGTCATAGTCTGTACAACCAGCACTGCTCCCAGTAGACTGCACACCGAAAAAGCTGTCATATATCTCTTTGGTACAATATCAACACATTCTGTGAATTGTGAATATTTTGTTCTTTAAAAACAATATTTAGTTTTCTACATACACTAGAATGTGAAGGTGAAGTGAATAACATTGATCATATTGGTACTATGTGGTGTTCTGCTGGAAAACCTTGGATTCTGGCATCCGGGTTGATGAGACTTAGACACCCAAATAAACATTGTCCCAGAACAAGCACACTCCCTGCATGAGGGAGTGTGCTGTTTATAGGGTTAGGGTTAATGTTTATGGCGATCCCAAATGTCACTGGCTTACCCCCGCAGGAAAATGCACCCCACCACATGGCAAAAACATCAAACAATCAGGAACATCTTGAGGAACATGACAATGGCCCAAGATGTTGATTTGACCTCCAAACTTCCTAGACCCCATTCTGATCAAGCATCAACAGGATGCAGTGGAACAAGTTTGATTGACAGAGGCCCCACTGCACAAGCCAGAGTACCCAAAGGATCCACTGCCAACGTCCTGGTGCCAGACCCCATAGGACACCCTGAGAGGTCCTCTTGTCCATGCCCAATGGTTCAGAGCATTTTTGACCACATAAGGGGGACCAACACAATATTAGGCAGGTGGTCATAATGTTATGC
>OMNN01102668.1:20159-33430 GCA_900302755.1 Chromis chromis
TTTCTCTTTCTGTGCCCCATCTTTTTCCTCTGCTTTATCCAACCGCCACACACACACACACACCCACACACACACACACACACACACACACACACACACACACACACACACACACACACACACACACACACACACACAGGCAGGCGCACACACACAGCACCCCCACCATCACTCCCTCCCGCCGGTCCTTGAGGCTTTCATTTTGTCGCTCATCCTTAGTCTACTTTTCGCCAGAATCTGTTCAAAACTTTCCAGACTGCGGGCTTTTTATGTAAATCTCGTGGCACAAAAAAATGTGAAGCCATGGTTACAAGCCAAATCCGCATCCTTAAAAAACAAAAAAAATAAAAAGAGAGAGAGACACTTCAAACGGAATTGTTTAAGTCTCCAAATAACAAAATTGAAGGGGGATTGTACTGTTGCTTTTGACAAAGTAGAGGGAGGGACTTCAAGAGCTTGTTAATAAACATTGAATACAAGCCTTTTTCGCCTGAGTAAAAATGCCTTCAATCTGCTTTAAAACAGAATAGAAAACGTTATTTTTATGCTTTTTTTTTCACTCATTCATATGTTTGAGGAGTTTCAGCATTTTTGTCATGTGATTTTATACTAATCTTAATTTTAATATCCTATTTCTCAGTGGGGGGAGTGGGAAATAAATCGCTAAGAAGTTTTTCTTGATGATAAAGAAAACAATCTAAAAGAAACAAGACTACAAGGGAGCGTTTATATCTCAGCTCTTCGGGGAACAAACTTCTCAGAGTTGATAAAGTTAGTTAGCAACTTTCTGCTGATGGCATGATGTCATGGGTTTGTTTTTCCTGCACAAACACATTGTAAGTGCCTGTAAAGACATCAGAGCTACAATACACAATACAACTGATTTAGATGGGTTTTTTTTACAGGTTGGATACAGGACTGAAATGATGCCATGCACCTTACTCAATACGAGACATGCAGTATGCCCGTTTATCATGCAACAAACAAAAACAAACGGCATGATGGAGCAAATTAATTCTACACTTCACAGTAAGCTTAGTTTAACACTTCTTTTTGGCAGCCAGTATTTTTGCATTTAACTCCGGAACACAAATTTGGCTCCGTGTTTATACGCCCTGGCCTCCCTATTTGCCCTCATTATAAAGGCTTGACCTGCCAACACACAGAAAAACAATAGAGAAGTAAATATCAACAGCCAGTAAGCAACATGGATGGCAGAATACCAAACATGAAAACAGGACAAAAAACTGATAGCATCATTTTCATTATTCTTAGCTTTTCTTTTTCTTTTTTTTTTCTCCACTTTCTTGGCAAGAACATTAATTTGAATTTACACAGAGCTGTTGTCTTGGCATTCAGGACTGGCAGACTGCCATGAACCTGGCGTAATACTGTCATTCTTCTTATCAAAAATAAGATAGTTATGAGTTCACTAATGCCGCGCTAACTACCCGGCAACGCGGCGTTTGCGTGACATTGTCTGGAAGAAATTATTTTCCGCCTTTGCAACAAACATCTGCTTGGTCGTTGCCAATGTGCGCCTTCAAAGCTGCTTCTCTTTTAGCTTTTCGTGTGTCACCAGAAACCGAGCTGAGTCACTGACTGTCACTTCCAGCTGCAGTTTGTAGGCTCTCCAGACATGAAATCAATACAACATTTTCCCTCTGATGGACACATACTGGGGACAGACAGATTCCCCCCCACTCACCAAGACTGCACTTGATTGAGCCCTACTTAGCTTGCTAATGTGACTGATGGAGTGACACAGACAGCTCTACAGGAAGTTGCTGTTTATTCTATGACGGCAGTCTCTCACTGACAGCGAGGAATTGTATTTGAACAATGTTGAATCATTTGCTTTTGTGTTTCCCCACTGTTTGCTATCCACACTGTGTCACCGCAAATGATTTGGTTTAAAATCAGAAGACATATACAACACTGTATTTTTTTTGACTGTGACATTAAAACAAAAGACATGAAAGACGACATTCACAAACAAGGGGACATTTTAGCTCTGTCTAATTGGTAATGACAATGAAGTGACTGCACACAACGGCGTTTAACAATACAGGTATTCATCTCAAGCGACGAATGTGAAGTGCCGAGTAAAAAACCTATTGTTTGAGACTTTCATTAACTACAGCATCTGGCAGTGTGGGATGCAGCAATGATCACGTCTTTGTGCTGGCAAGCAGACAACCTGAAATGTTTTCAAAAAATGAGAAATTTAACAATTTGCTGTGGGTTTTTATCTGCGCATTAATCGACTATTAGCAGGGGTAAATACAAACACGTATTAACCGACCCGCAGAAGAAAGCGACTTGAAACAGATTGTGTTTTGTAACTAGTTAATGTGCACCAAAAAAAAACACAGATAGAAGCTACGGATGAGAGGGTTCTGTGTGCTGGGTAAAAAGTGCAGTCAAAGAAAATCTGTTTGGAGTGATTATAGTGCAGTTGCCACCACATTTTTCATCTGCAAAAAAAAAAAGTGCAATAAAAGCAATCATACCCGTCTGTCAGAGCAAACAGTGTTTTTTTTGTACTCATCAAGTTTTTTTTAAAGGTTACCTCTAAATTATACTGTAATTTTCCATCCCTAGAATAGGTTTTTGGAAACAAAAAAAAAGCCAGGGTTGAAACCACTGCGACAAATTGCTTTTGATAGTCTTTTAAAAGATTCTAATAATTTCCCCCTTTCCAGGTCATGGAATTTTTAGCAGAAGGTGAAAAGCAACTGGATATTCTGTGTAATTTTGAGAACAGTTAATTATTATCAGACTGGTATCATTAATTTCCCCGCTTTGAGAGGTTTGATCTCTCACAAAACGTCACATATAAGGCTACAAGTCATAAAGTCTCCATTTGCACGATTTGAAACCTATTTTCTCACGTATTGATATTGTTCAAAGCTACATACACCAATCAGCCACAACATTATGACCACTGACAGGTGAAGTGAATAACATTGATCACACTATGTGGTGTTCTGCCGGAAAACCTTGGATTTTGGCATCCGTGTTGATGAGACTTAGACACCCAAATAAACATTGTCCCAGAACAAGCACACTCCCTCATGCAAATGGAAATCCCAAATGTCACTGGCCTATCCCCACAGGAAAATGCCCCCCTCCACATGGCAAAAACATCTAACAATCAGGAACATCTTGAGGAACATAACAATGGCCCAAGATGTTGATTTGACCTCCAAACTTCCTAGACCCCATTCTGATCAAGCATCAACAGGATTCAGTGTAACAATTTTGATTGACAGAGGCCCCACTGCACAAGCCAGAGTACCCAAAGGATCCACTGCCAACATTCTGGTGCCAGACCCCATAGGACACCCTGAGAGGTCCTCTTGTCCATGCCCAATGGTTCAGATCATTTTTGACCACATAAGTGGGACCAACACAATATTAGCCAGGTGGTCATAATGTTATGCCTGATCGGCGTATGCTTCACATTAAAACACTGAAAATGTCAGTTGTACGTAATTTTAAGACGGAATATAATGTTTTATATGGGAACCTCACCAAAGGCTGCTTGAACACAGATGCACACCTACACAAACACACACAAACAAGATCATACTCATTATGTGATTAGATTGTTCTTCCCACATGTAAGTTAAGAACATCACAGCTTCCTTATAGTAACCTCAATATCTTGCCTGGTTCCGAATTAATATAAAGATTCAGAGCATCTTAACACTTTGTTTATTTCATGTGCACTGTCTCACTTATGAGATTCACAGGATGCTGTGAATGAACTCACAACCACTTTTGTCTGTGCTCCCTTGGAAATGGTCTTAAGACTGTTTCATTAAAGATAAAGCCAAACTGCATTCTTTTAATTATTCCAACGTTAACAGCCTCATGGTGCAGGCCAGCAGGCTTGTGTTGAATATTTGTTTTAATTTGTACCTTGCATCCATGTGCACTTAAATTCCGTTCTTTTGTGCTGCTTGCATTCTCGGTTGGCTCTTGGTTTTCGGTGCATACATTATTTTTTCCCTCTGTGCCATGTCACAGAACAGCGACAATAGGCTTTATTTGCAGTGCATAACACAATCTTTAATGACGGAAAGCAAAATAGATGAACAGAAGTGGCCATGAAGCAAGATGCTAACTAGCACACCAACAATCTACAAATGACTTTTATGCAGACACATTTTTATTCATTTGGTCAGCAATGCCCTCCATCTGACCCATTACCATTCTTTCCTCTCCCACTTCTCTTCTGTCGCCTTCCTGTCATTATACAATGTCACACTGATGTGGGCAGTTTTGAAAACGCTTTCTATGCTTCAGCCTTGGCTTGGCGCTAAGATGGCATTCAACGACGTCCAAGGATAGAATACAGAAACTCAGGAATTACTGTTTGGTTAACAGATCCAACAAATTAATATTTTAGTTACATCACAAGACAGACATGTCAAAGGAAGCGTCTGTATTTGACATGGCAGTTATGTGACACATCACAGACACTTCACAATTCAGGTGCTGTGAAACGCACACAAAGGCAATAACAAAGACACGGTGCCAGAATTGAGAGAAATCGCTGCGAGGAGAAACAGTTTTGTTTAGTTTTTTTCCACCAAGGCTTTATCACTATTAAACTCTGTAGCCTTGATCAGCCCTCCTCTGTGGAGCAGTGTGCAGGAAAATTTGAGCACTAGCTTTGCTAATCAAGATTATCTATAATCTACAACTCTACAATTCTACAATTTCATTTAGCAGACGCTTTTATCCAAAGTGACATATGTCTGAGAGTAAATACAAAACAAGCAAGGATCTAGTCAGGAGGAAACAACCTGGATAAATGCCATAAAACAAGTTCAAGTGTGATAGGACCTTTTTTTTTTCTTTTTGGCTTTTTGCAAATCTTCCTCTTTTTAAGGTCTTCACTCATCTCTGTATGGAGACCACCATGAACCACTGGACCCCCTCTTTCCTTCAGCAACAGCAGCTCCACCTCTGTGCTATCTGAAGCTGCCACTCCTGTTGGGGTCTCAGAGTTGCAGGGGATCCTAATCTGGCCTGCAAGATGTCTGTTGTTGCTGCTGGACCAGGACCATTTGGGCTGAATTCCAAGTTTCTTACCTTACCTTTAGGCCATATTGGAACTTTCAGAAGCATCCTCATACTTAAGAGAAAGAATACCTGGATGGATGGACCAGACAAGCCTCCGCCATGACAGACAATGTTTTGCTTTTGCAGCTGCGAATCTACAGGACCTTCCATTCTTAAAGTTTGTATTGTCTGCCTGTGGCTTGCTATTTTGCACCCCCGCTGGGCAACAGCAAGTGTTTAGTCTGGTGTGAGCCGGGGCAGGTGTAGCCAGCCATTTTGTTGAAACCCCCTTCTTCTGAAACATTTCCAGGGCCAAGACACAGTGTTCGTGCACAGGTGCTGCGAAACAAACACCCCTTTCTTCCAAGGAGAGTCTCCAGACTGTCTTTCCCATTCTAACAATGAGTACTTTCATTATTCACTCTTTCAAACCCTTTTTAAATGCTCTGTTCTACAGTCCTCCTTTGCAACTCTTCGTTTAGGCGTAAAGTGTTAGTCAGCCAAGCACCTTAACTGTTTACTACTTATCTTTGATTTTCGTATAAATTAATCTTTTCTTCTGCAACCTCGCTCTCATTTTGGTCTTGAATAGCAATTGTGTGTAGCACCTCTTAGTCCTTGTCCCTCAAGTTGAATCTTCCCATGAAGATGGCATGAAACAAGTCACTGACTGTTTTCAATGACAAACAGTGCAAAAGATGCCAACAACTACAGCAACAGCATGCTTCCCGGTGAGGATGCATCTTTGTCCAAGACTCGAGAGAGCAGTATCTGCTGAATAGATGCTAACAAAACAGTGGTCATTGTTTACACTAGGAGGAAGGAGGCACATGTTGTCAAAGCTGCTGTGCTGGACCATCTGCTTGTTCATTAGTTGGGCCGGTCAAAGGTGGAAGTGGCTGACCATCATGGAAAAGGTGCTTTCCTAAACAGACCCACCATCAAACCTGTCTGTTTCAAGAGGGAGCTGTTTGGTGGACAGAAAAAGGTGATCATCCACCAGTGTGTAGCCTCTTTAAACATCCAGAAAGTATTTAGGATGCCACACAATTATTTCAAATGGTGCTTTAGTTTGCATTTCCCTTGTTTATTTACCACAGTGTGAGTAGAAATGCGGTTTAACAATCTCAAAGAGTAAATAAATTTTATGTTGCCTTTTATGAGGCCTTATATAGGCGTTTTATGAAGAATTAGAACCATTTTACAATCCCTGTATATTCCCATTAAACACAGATCACTCATATCAAAATGCAAGCTCCATCCGCTCACGTTACTGCAACCTGCCTTGAATGTAAGATTAATTAGATAATCATTCTGTACATTTTACCTGCTCCTCTTCTATACCCAAGGTCACTTAAAGTAAACTGTGTGCTCTCAGTAAAACGGCCGTGCTCGCCCTCCTCACACACCCCCTAAAGACACACCGAAAAGGTAGTAAAACTGATGATTAAACAGGCTGATTCCCTCTTAACTAATGACTTCATGAACTCTGCTTTGCTGTCGTTTAAAATTCCGCTCCACCAGTCCCCTTCAAGAGAAAGTCTGCTCTCTACATATCTATGTTAACTGGCTCAGACGGAGCAGGGCAATTCTTCTAATGTGATAATATCGCCTTAACTGTACTTAGCAATAATTTAACATTTTTTGTGTGTGTGATAGCAGGAAAGAGGAGCACAAACCAGTGAATCGTCTTGGGGAGCATTATAAATTATGCTTTCCATTAGTGACATTTATATACTAGATTAAATAGACCTGCACAACATAAACACAATATTACCCACGCAGTCTTTTAGATTTCTCAAAGGAACACCTTGTGGAGTGGAAGAGCTAGCTACTAGCTCCAAAGGAAACATTAGTTCAAATGATCTAAAAAGTGCAGAGAAAACAATAACATGCTTCCAGTGACTCTGTACAGTAGGGTTTGTATCTCTATGAGGGTATTTCAAAAAGGTACCAGAAAAGTTCTACATCTTGTGCCTCCAGAGAGCAAGCATGACCTCATCCTCAGTCTAAAAATGCAGATCACTTAAGTTGGATTTCAGTTTGGAAAACATAACATTCCTCACAGGTGCTTCTGCCACCTGTGTGGATGGGAACATTGTCTTGGAACAACGTGTCACCAGCTCCAAACTTTCCTCTCCTCTTTTAATTGATTGCTTCAAACATTTAGGTTTTTTTGTAGACAGCGATATAAGACTTTATAATATACAGTTACACCCCAAAATAGCAAATTACGCCCCTTGTTTCCAGGGGAGGCCGAGAACATTTTGAAGTATCCCCGTACAAATTGCTAAACTGTATTATACATCAAATCTAAGCAATCCAAGTGGGATGTGGTCAAAACGACCTTACTTAAACAAGCATACAGTTTATAGCATGATACTATTACTATTAGTTCTATTTTGGTTTTCTAGTTTTATTGTTTTAGGTTGTCATGGATGACTCAATATGCTGGAAAAACATTACTTTTGGCACTATTGACTTTATGTTTATTTC
Source organism: Chromis chromis (assembly GCA_900302755.1). Lineage (NCBI taxonomy): Eukaryota > Metazoa > Chordata > Actinopteri > Pomacentridae > Chromis > Chromis chromis. Next base: position 27,732 of record OMNN01102668.1, read on the forward strand.
TTGGTTTGGGAGCTGTATTCAAAGTTACATTTTGTCCAGAAATGTTTCAGAAGCTGTTAGTCTCTGCCAGTTCAGTGTATAATATTCATAGACAGAATGCTAGCACCACCGAGGTCTAGAGAATATGTATCTTGGTGATGTTTGGATCAATATGCCTGCTTTTTGCAGATGATGCCGTCTTCCTCACTTCCTTGGAATTTGCATTTAGGCGGTTTGGGGCTGAGTGTGATGTTCTTGGAGTCCGAACCAGAGTCAGCTATTTGGGTAAAAGTTTGTGGACCCCTAAACAAATAACTTGAACAAAAAAAATCTATATAGATTGACGCACTTTCCTCAATATTTTCAGAAACTTGGTGAGGTCAGGAAACCGGTGTTGAGCAGAAAGACCTTGTTGGTGCGGCAGTTCATTCCAAAGATGTTGAGGTCAGGGCTCTGAGCAGATCAAGCTCAAGCTAGTCTTCTTTTTGTGTACTAGAAACTGTTAGACTCTAAATTATTATAGTATGGTTTGATTAAAGTTTCTCTAGAGACAGAGCAAAAGCATTTAAAAGTACATGACGATGGATGGATGGATTTATAAGTTCAATAGTTGGAAGTTGATTGATAGTGGTTGTGCTTTTTATTTGTCATTTGTTCCATAAAGCACTTGTCTCAGTAAGGATGTCTGATCAAGTAAATCAAATAAACAATGAATAAAATGAAAGAAAGAAAAAAAGAAAAGAAAAAGAAAATCCTTTTTGTGTCACTGGCAGAGGAAGCCATGACAGATTAGCAAATATGTTTTCTGTCAACTGAGGACATGATTTGTGCACTGCAAAGAGTAAACTACAATGCAACCTCAGCTGAGGCTGATGCTACATTCTCATCATGTGGGAGGGAAGATAGTGATGAGTAAGATCCCCGTGTTTACGACTCGCGAATTTTCAGAAAACTCACAATAGCAGCTGTCAGTCTCCTTGTACCATCGTTTCTCACTCTTTATTGGACATTCCAGCTGTCCTAGACAATAAACACTAACAAAACCGAAAGATGTGAATATTTGCTGCATGAGTTTTGGACTTTGGCTGACGTGAGACATTCAAGTCAGATACATATGAGAAAAACTTGACTTTTTCTGGTCCAATTATGTCTTGGATTTTGACATGACTGCTGTTTACAATTAGGCAAGTGAAAATTACAGTAACATGTGCCTGGTATGAGATGATTCTGACATTATCACAGTAGTTTTACATAAAACCATTGTAGTAAAAGGTTATTTTTTTCTTCAACTCTAACAGTTTTCAGGCTTTACAGCATATTAAAGTTTAGTTTTTTAAAGCATAATACAGTCTTTTTTCTTCTCTCAAGCCTCAAGCTAAGAAGCATGAAGTCTCAAGAGTGCAAAAGAGATGTCTGCACACATTGTCTTTGCAGTGCCATGTCTTTGGCAAGGGGGCATCCACAGTTTACAAGGCTTGCCTTCAATTTTACTCATCAAACAATGGTTGTGTACACAGCCCATTCAAGGCAGGGAAAATGCAACAGAACGTGACAAGAACATCAAGCATTTGGCCATCTGGGGAGGAAGACTGCCAAATAATCACTCCTTAGTGATCATGGAAGTGTTATTCTTATTCTCGCCTATCACACCCCGAGAAATAGTGGATGAAGGAGAAATATGTGTGAGCATTGATCTCACCATGTGTTTCTGTGACACTGGTCAGACTCTCCTTGTGCCAAACATGACATGAAATGTTTAATATGGAATTTAAAAGCTGCCAATTCAAAGTTGTTGATTGATTTAAGTCCCCCCTCTCCTCCCATCCTCAGCTTACTACCATGCAATTTATTTTCTGCTTCCTTTTGTTGCTACCAGGGCCGGTCTTTTCCGTGACCTCACAAAGGCTCATCATTAAGATTGAAATCTTTTCCACATAAAATTTTATTTGAAATCAATTCAGTGACCTTCACCATGCAAAGGCAAACACATTGTTAAACCCATCCTGATTTGAGGATCTATGGTACAGAAATGTTGCATATCTTTATTAATCAGTTCTCTGTCAGAAATATTGAAGAGGTTCAAATTTCATCATATTCATTTTTTGGGGGAACTTTTGTAAAAGGGAAAGGTGATTGAAATATTTAGTCAGAACAGCGCAATTATTGCTGTTGTTATCAAGGATTTTTCTATATTTTCCCCCAACTATTACCAATGAATGAACGCACAAATGCACATGAATACAGGGCGGGACTTTATTCAACCGAATGTACAGTATACACCCGAGCAAACTATTCCCGTCTGACAGTGTTGCCCCAGGCTCTGTTTCACAGTAGACAGATGGAAGAAAACATCACCACAGCATGTACAATCGCCTTCATCAAACAACAGACAAAGGGTATTTTAACAGTCAGTTACTTCTTGAAGAAGGAAAAGCTTTCCAGAAAGCAGAAATGATATAGTTTGGGAATCCATCTTTAAAAAAAAAAAAAAAAAAACAGGAAACACTGTCACATTGATATTTGATGATGTGCCGCATGTGTTTCTGAGCATTTGTAATATGTGTGTTTATTTGGAGCGAAAAATGACAGTTAAAAGTGAACAGGTGACATATGTGTTCGTCTTTTGCACAGACTGATCTTGCAAAGCAGATGTGTGATGTACGTGAAGCCGAACAGAGCGGCATAAACACTGCTACTGTTCCATTATTAATTTACACACAAAGCATAGTCACACCAGTGTAGCTTGTTATGAGATTTTCCAACTGTTCTTTCTAGTTGGCACTATTTATAACAGGGAACAGGTCTTCGTACGTAGACCTTGTTACATTTGTGTTGTCAATAGGTGATTCATAAATCATTAATTCACGTTGCTCATTTCACACTCTAGGGCTTACTGTTACCTTGGAAAAATAAACTGAAGGAAAAGTCTTTGTTTAACATTTCTTTTTGGTGGTCAATTTGCATCATTACCCCAAAATGGAAATAATTTGTCTGCTCTTAGACATGGAGCACAACTACATTCTATTAGGAGCAGTTTTAGCTTGTCAAAAGCAGTTTAGCACCTGTCAAGGACAAACATGAGGCGCAACCCTAGAAATCTGCAATGCTCGTATACAGTCAGTGTTCTACAAGACATTACTGCGCATTTGAATCAGTTTCCATGTAACAATAACCTGTACCTCTCTCGCACATGCTAATTTGGCAGCGGAGCATTAAGTGGAGGACATGTAAGCTGACAATGATGGCGGTTCTCTGCGTTGGCTGTAGTCTAATTGGAGCGCTGCAAATACACGCCACTCAATGTTAGACCCTTCATTAGCCCGAAGAGTTGTGTGCTTTGTAATGAATTCTGTCTCATTCCGCTTTAACCAGGCTTCAACCTTTTCTGACAGGATATTATTGACAGGGGTCGTCTCGGCAATAGAATTTCATGTCGACTTTAGGCTGACTGGTTGATTGAGACCAATTGCAAGGACATGTTTAATGTTTCATACACAAATAAAAATGCGCTTTGGGCCTTTAACGATCACGAGCCGTCCTCTGCTAATAATATCAATCAGTGCTGCAAAGGGTCTTAGATACAGGACCATTAATGGTGTTCTTTTCTCCTTCTTTATTCATATTTTTAGTGAGCCTTGTTAGATAATATATGACATGCCAAATGCAGATTTTCCCTCAGTGTTGCCCAAATGTCCCTATAATGTATCATCACCCACTGGAGCGACACTATCACTTACTGTAGGTGTCTTTGTAAGTATTGGACTGCCAGCACTCCTGCAACGCAGTTTCTGGGGGAAATGGCCGTAATAGCACAGTAAGAAGACAAAGACAAAAGAAATTCCCCTTAATGGCCAGTTTAAGTAACTTTCCATTTCTTTCTAAACCTCATTAACACGAGGGTGTAATTTGCAGAACGAAACTACTTTTGCACACACAAATGCAAAGCAGACACAAAGTAAATTATATTCCTCAAAGTGATGGTTTTTTTGGCACTCTGCTCAGGTACCAAGAGCAAAAGTACAAGGTATACAAAACTAAAATAACACAAGCAAACACATTCTCTCCCAATGTGGACAGAAAACTGCATATTGTGCTTAACAGAATACTCCTAACAAAAGTCTTGTATCGATGACCCTCTGATGCTTTGTCTGTTTTTAGTCATATTGACCCAGACATGGCAGACTTCTTCACTATCTGCTGTTCATGCATGCTGCATATGCATGCAGTATGTTCAAATATTATTTCATTCAGAGTTTCTTTTTTGTCTATCCTGCGTTTCAACACCATTTCTCTGAAATTCTATCTCTGTTGCCAATAAGGTCAAAGCAAATATTGAATTGTCCTCGCTCTGTCCACTCCATCTTTCTCAAATCTTTTTTCTTTCTCCAGAGATCCTTGAGAAAGTGGGAGAGAAAGAAAAAGACAGAAAGAAATGAGGCAATGGCAATAGTTTCAACTCATCGTGGTAAATCTCAGTGGTTCTTGAAAGTTGCCATGGATACAAAACCAGCCTGTATGGATAAGAAAAAAGTGTTTTGTCAGGATGTCTTCAACTATTCAAAAATGTCTGTTGTATTTCTACAGAATATGCTTTGGACATATTTGCAATGCTCTCTTTCTGAGTGACATGCTGTGGGGAACTTTTTTTCCCTCCCCTTTTTCTGCTGGCAAAGATCCAATATTAACAATTGCGGCTCAAATGCTCAAATGTAAGAGAAAAAAGAAATATCCATGGCAACTCGTGGAGCGACAAACAAAGATGATGGTACAGTAGTTACTGCACTGAGGTCTGTTTGGACAAGTTATGCTGTTTAAGCTGTAAGAATAATACCAAACCGCAGAAGGGCATTGAATCGAGTGTGGCCGGCAAAGAAGCTATCCTTTCTCAACACCTCTGAATGTTAATACATGGCAACCTTGCAATTTAGCTCTGCAGCCCCTTCCTTCACCCATCCCCTTGCCCAGCTGTGCCTGACTGATAAAGTATATTAGTGAATGTGCTCTTTCTATTTCCTTTACATGTATGCATAACAAGTCATGGATTCACTAGGAAGCTTATAAGCGGGCGTGATTAAAGGCAACGTTGAGGAAAATGCAATTTCGATCATATCTTTAAAAAAAAAAAACACACAAAAGGAAGACTTTCGTTTGTACATTCATAAAAATGTGTAGTTTAAACAATATTGGAAATAGTTGCATTTGACTGAATGAAAAACTTTGTCAAAAGCTGTATAAATGTCTTAAGTTTGCATTTTATCACAGAGCTCCTATAAGTGAAAAGGATAACTATATGATGCCTGATTCTGACATAGCATGACAAACGTAATAGCACCGTCACATCATTAAATTCACCAACTAAAAGTTAACATTTGGAAATTTAATTCTAAGAGCATGGGTCCATTAGCGTTGAAAAGTGCTGGCATGGTGCTGGGGAGTGCTACATCAGCGCTTAATCAACAACACACTTCGGCACTGCGCACATGATTTGTTTCTATGACAACAGCATCCTGACAACATTTCACCATACTACTCACCTTTGTAGGATAGCCTCTTATGTGATATATCATGAGGTGCTTGGTTTCCATTGTGACAAGTCCCGCCCATATCATGGGTTGGGTGAAAAGGAGCACTTTACTGTAAAGTTCAGAGGTTTTCAACTAGAGGCTTTAAAAGCATCCACACAAGAAAGATGGTGCTTTCTTGTGTGCCCCCCCCCCCCC
>OMNN01102668.1:33450-56007 GCA_900302755.1 Chromis chromis
GGGGGTTTTTTTTTTTTTCCCCCCCCCCCCCCATTGGGAATAATTGGAAAGGAAAATAACGCCATATGGACACACAGCAAGGTGTGTTTACTTAAAAAATAAGAATAGGCTTGGGGAAACTTGGCATTGCATTAAAACTAAAATCTTAAAAAAATAACAACCAAAAAACTGTGAGTGGACCTTTAAACTAATCTGCTTTTGTTAATCTGCTGCAATGTTGTAACTGAGGATTTCTTTCTTTGCCATGAATAATCAATCAAGGGTAAAACAGTAATATCCACCGGCGCCAAACAACTTTTGCACTCACAGCTATATTTCATGATGAATTAAAACAGCGTGTTGATCCATCCTATAACATTTGACACAGTGGGAGGTAATAGATTTCCTTTTAATTAATTAGAATGCCACAGGTTTCCTGTGAGAGTTCATTTGGAACATATCGAAACATTAGGACATTCATACAAGAGGAATTCTATTCCTTCTGACAGATAATGTTGCTCTCTGGTTTCCACAAACAAGTTTTTAAGAAATCCTCAGAGACTAACAGTAAAAGTAAGAAACCAAGCTGTGTTGTGTTCTGTGTTGTCTAACTGGTAAAAATGGATTAGCCATTTGTTAGTGGACTTAAAGACGACACCGCAATTTACTAGCAGTCAAGCAGATGAAAGTAATACTTGTCCTAAACAGAAACAATCATTGGGTGAAGTCCCTGCCCCCTTTGTCTGCAGGGACAATAAAATAATATGAACAGAAATAGTGAAGAGGTGAAGAAAGCTTTTCTTTCTTTTTCTTTTTATGAAACCTTGCCAGGGGCTAAACTTGTTAAAATTCAAAGTTACAGCCATTTGTCGTAGAAGGTGGTGTCAAACAGACAAGGGTAATCAGCTGTAACATGATGGCGGTGGTGGCGATTTGACCTTGTGTGACCATAACCCTTTGTGACCCCCATAAATGCACATGTTAGAACATACTTTAGTGTATTTGGGAACGCCCATTCAGCATCCCACAGAAGGAAAGTGACAGCTTGACAATATGTGATTGGTGAGTTCGAAGCAATCGATACATGACACTTATCTGACAATGAGGCCTTCAGCTGCAGCAAGATTTGTTGATGTTTCACCTCAGGAGGTCAAACTAAATTTACTTCTTTGCTGAGATCAAATATACTAGTAGTATTATCCCTTGTTGCCATTTTATCATTTGAAATGTCCAACCTGCTCATAGGACTAAGATGAGAATATAGACCACAAAATTTTGGCATGATTTTATTCCTGGAATTTACCAAAAAATGTGAAACAACCCCATAATTAGGCTATTTTCTCCTCTCATCCCTGAGAAGGGGCTCAGCCATTGCATTCTGGCATCTCAGGAATGTCTGAATAGAATTTGAATCTCATCATTATTCAGCGATGCCAATATTACAGTAGACCCCCTCTGTAAATAAAAAAAAAAGCAGAGACACGGCTCGGTATAAAAGAGAACAGTGCCCCCCTCTTGCTTTCAGGCAGATTTCTGGAGCAGTGTGGCTACAGCAAACAGCAGAGGCATCTGTAGTCCACATATACCCCGACATCCACCTACTGTACATCTCAGTGCGAGCATCTCTCCAACGCAGTGCGGCTTTAAGAGGACCGGGGCTCTTAAATCTGTGGCTGGCTCCTCCTTCCGCCATGATGTCAGTCGGAGGGAGAGCGAGAGGGAGAGAGGTGAGCAGTACTGAGGAACTGAGTTCATACAATACTACTGAGACATCTACAGCTTAGCAGACAGATACGGTGAACCGCCTATCCCAGCTCCTGTAAGTGATGCTGCACTGAGGCACACTTTGATCCAACTCCACTGGGGGGGCGATGCGCTTTCCGAATCCCTCATTTAAGAGTTTTTTGGGGGGGAGCGTGCACAACCTTGAATCAGTCAAAACAAGTAGTTATGAAATAAATTAGGTGTAAGCTTTCAGTTTTGTTTTTTATCAGAAGTCCTTTTTTTGCCCGCTTGGATTGAAGTTTTACGCGCGGGTCAAGACGCGTTTTTACGCACACGTAATTTTTTGGTGCCAGCGATTTTTTTCCCTTATCTGGTAAAAAAATTAATAAAGTAGGAATTTGAAGGCAATTAGACTAGGGGTACAAAGTTTATGTAAAAACAAGCGTGGATCACTGCATATCTCCGCCTGTGGGATTGCGAGCCCAAGACATCCGAAGAGGAATTACAGCGTCCTTCCCAAACAAAGTTGATCGCTGTGCATGATATTTTTCTCCTTTTGCACATGAGGACCACAGCTTTTTTTTTTTTTTTTAGCACATGGATAAGTTTTTTTAGTGGATAACATTTTTTTTGCTTCTTCTACTTTTGCTTCCAATTCTGATGAGGATCCTTTCTCCCCCGTTTCCTCCTACTTCAGATTAATTCATGGCACTTCTTTTTTTGTAAATCAGTGATGTCTCTGCGCGGCGATACTCGCGGTTGATTTTTCATCCTATTCGTGCGGAAAAAGGTAAGCCTGGCTATTGATTGTGACTTTACTGTTGAGATCAAAATGTATGTTTCACTTTAGTCCGTCTCTGACTGCATGCACATGACTGCTCTGTCTCCTGAGCGCATTTAGAAAACAGGCTGGGAGAGCGCCCAACAGCCTAATTTATGTGGTCCGTATAAAATTCAACTGATGTCCCAATACCGGCGAGGACCTGCGCTGTATTTACAATCATTGGCAGCCACATAAGCCGGGCGAAAATTTAGCGATAGTCCATAATGTAGTTGGATAAATCAGTGTGTTGCGACAGTGGGTCATTTTGGGTGTTTTTTTCTCTTCCTAGAGCTGCTCTAAAGATATAAGAGGCACCACCGTGCAACCTCATGTAAATAACAATTATCCATTTTACGCGCCGCATCGTGGAGAATCCAAGCTGAGTTTTGTCGCAATATGAACGTGTGCCGCGCGGTTGGTCACGACTCCGGGCGTTATTTAGTCTTGCTTCGCCACTGATCGCTCGCACAGATTAGAGGCCCTACTTTCCAAGAGCATCCAACTGCAGGGACTTTTTTCCCCAGCGCAGGTTTTCTCAGCAGCTTGGCCGCTTAAAGCTCGGTGCGTGGGTGCGCGGCAACAGCGCGCTTTCTGGTCAAGCGGTTCAGCTGTCACCACAAAACCCCTCTGTGGCTGTCATCCGTGTTCACGCTCTGACTCTTGAGAAAAGGAACATACAAAAAACAAACCCAACAAACACCAATTTTGCTGTAAAAGGAAGAGCAGTTCAAATCCCGGTTGGCCTGAAGATTAACCGCCACAGTTGGTTGTTTGGGCTCCTAATACTACACCTGCTCAATATGCTGTATGATTGTTGGGCTTGTTTTGTTGTTGTTGTAGTTTTTTTAAAAAAAAAGGGCCCATTGAACTCAGTATTTGCTGGAGAATTAAATTAAATGGTAATTTCCACCTTCCCAAGGTGAGCTGAGCATTTGGGCTGTAGCCTGGGAGAGATTTATGTAAAAGGCAGAGTCAGTGGATAATGGAAGCAGCCTATTTATTTGTTTGATTTGCAAAATTGCAATAAAAACGTTTGCTCAATCACATCTGCATGCAAAATCCACCACTAGGTAGAGAATAATTGGGCATAGTCTGCAATATCTTGGCATACAGTGCTCAGTAATCAGCCCATGTTTCTTCCACATGATATATTCGACCAAATATTGACAAGTTTAGAGTTGTTGACTTGTAGGAAAACACTATGTGTAATGAAAAGTCCATAGAGTGACTAAACTGGGGTCTCTGGGATGCTTCCCATGTGCCAGAGATGTTGTCTTTATTCGCTTTGCCTTTAGTTTTCATCCCATAGTGTGTGTTGTTGTTGTTTCAATGGACCACATTTAAACTCCTTCCACAGCCACATATAGTTTATTTGAAAACTCAGTTAGGAGTTTGTCCATAATTTTTTGATCAATAGCTTTCTGCTATTCAACACATTTTTTTTTGCAGCTGAATTGCCCCTTTCATTCCCCCATAAAGTGTAATATATTGAATATAACTACTCACATTGAATTTGTCAGTTTGATTTGATTTCAGAATCCACAAAGGTGTCAGCACAATTTGCACTTGAAATATGAGCACTTCGAAATGTATAAAACTGTTCTCTAATATTTTTTGACAGTGGTGTTTCCAGTATTATTAAAGCAGGAATTTATACTGTAGCACTTACTCGTGACGTGCATGGTTTCAGATTAAAAGAAATTCTGACCTTGGTTTAACTAATTGCATGGTTTCTCAGACAATTTATTTACTTGGCTTTAGCGTAGAATTGTGTCACGTTTTCAGTTAAAATAATGGATCTGAAAGTCAAATTTCACTGGCAAGAGGATGCAAAGCTACACCAAGAGCATTTCTCTTATATTTAGCTTTAGGTTTACATTTGCATGTATGGACTGCCCTCTTGAGGTCCATGACTACAACGTTGAAAATTAGCTTGTCATTTTGCTAATGGAGGATGGTAAGAAATATTGCCCAGCGACCATTTAATTACCCAAGCAGTATAACTCTTCATGGCCCAAGTCTATCTAAGAATTAAGAAACTGATTGGGAAGTGAAGAGGGACTGGCTTATTCAGCCAAACAGCTTTGTAAACACTGTGCTACGAATTACGCATCAGACCGCTGATATATCGTTGTTTGTCACTGATAAAAGATAGCAGGACGTGCAAATCCCAGTGCTGTTTCAACATAAATATACATACTTTGTCAGTATTAAATCTATTATTAACAGTGTCACCGCGGCCGTTTATGTTGAGCATCATCTTTTCTCTTGCTCCGTCTCGCTTTGCAGCATGGCTTGGGTGATAAAGTCATTGCTGAAGTTTCCCGGGAGAAAACAACTTTTATTCCTCCGCCATGTGAGGAGAATTTTTCTGGCTGTGCGGACTGAAAAAGAACTGACTGATCATGACAGAAACCTGGTCTGTCAGGCTGTCAGTGATCCTTAAAGCTGTTAAAAGAGAAAAAGCCCAAGACAATCAAAAGTATTACATCTACCAAGGCCCTCCTTTTTAAAAATCTCTTTGGATCCACAGGCGATATTGATAGATACAACAATGGTAAAAACCTGGCTTTGACAGTTAAAGGACTCCAAATGTCTTGGGCCCTCAGCCTCAGAGTAACTACACTGAAAGTTTCCAATGAGGGTATCTTCCAGGGGTGAAGGGAGGGGGTGACAGTAGCTGTATGTCTCCCCTCTCGCTGCTACCTTCAGCAGTTGCAAACACCAGGAAGACCTGTCCATCACGCTGTCGTGTAAAGTGATCCAGGGCTGGCCTGCTCCTCTTCACTGTGTCTCCCAAGAGGGAGGCTTGAGTTTGCCTACTGGATTCAACCTGCTGTCTGGGGCTCAAAATAGCATTTCAGGAGACTAGTGAAATGTAAGCAAAGGAGACACTCTGACTGACACCTAGAATCTCTTCCCCCCCTCCTCCCTCGCCTTCCTTTTTTTTCCCTCCAGCACAATTCCTTCTCTCACCTACCTTATCCCCTCATGGACAGGTTTTTTCAAGAATTGTGACAAGTGAAAAGCAGCACAAATGTTGGAAAATCATGCTTAAGAGAAAAGGTCCCGCATCAAAGTAATAGTGAGTGAGGAGTAAATATGTTTGACCACGTTATGTTCAAGGGCAACCTCTCACTTATAAATATCTGCAATTTGAGTTCTTCCTGCAAAAAGAAAGAGCTAAATCTTCATGTATATATATACCTCAAATGCTAGTAAAATCTCACTTACTAACATCACATTAGCAACGCCAGGGTGTCTCTTTTTGTGACTACATTTGTACTCCTGCATGTAACTCTGAGTGGGAAACATACTACACCTCTTCATCCCGCAGAACATTATTGTCACTTACAAGAGAGAGGGAATCTAGATCATGCTTTGATCTTTTCTGTTTTTTCACTTCGGCGAATCACATCCCATTTAAGGATGTAATTTAAACTTCATTATGCGTTGTGCGAGCTCAGCCTTGGACTGCCTGACGATCATCACAGTAAAGCAATTGCTGCTCACTCTCAGAAAGATGCACACTTCAAAGTAAAGTGTGTCACAGTTACTAATAGGATATATCTCATCAATATTTTGACATGAGAGTGTAACGCCGCCTATGCTGCATGTGTAGAATGAATAACCCTCATGCTGATCAATGTCAGCCATTTTTCTTTCTGCCCAACTGTTCTTTAATGAGTCTCATGTGACTGCTTTATGAAATGTGTGAAGTCTGTCTTTACACGTTTCATGAATGCCTTGCAATTGTTGCAGATTCAAAACCAGCTTAATTAAATTCTTATTTTTAATCAATTCCCCTTTGTCAGCGGGCCGAGAGCTTCAATGGCTATGAACGCTGTTGCCTTGCCAATTTAGAGGACCCCTGTAGTGCATTTTAGGCAGTCATACCTTTTCTACAGCATACTGTTTGACTCATGTAAATGGTTGGAAATTTCATAAAGTAGGAAATATTATAATTCCCAAAGAGCTATTTGCGGTCCCTCGTTTCTGCAGGTATGTATGTGTTTCACAGCACCAGCTGTAAATTGTTTATGTGATGACTGTCACAGGCTTTTGCCGTTCTATGAAGGAAATGTGTGTTTGATTTCAAGGCAGGTGCCTTATGAATACAAACCAATATCTTGAGGGAAATCATATGAGGTTAACAAACACTCAGGGGGTTGATGAACCTAAACACATGGTGGGATATGAGTAATGAAATTATTAGTTGTTAAATATATTGCGGTGGAATACAGATGGGGAGCCAGTATAATTATGAGAAGCAAACAAACCTGTGCAGTGGTGACTTTAGGCTGATATGAGATGGTGAATTAACAACAGACCAGTAATATAATTGTGCTCTACTGAATATTCAACCAAGCACGGCTGTACTCTTATAATTACACTGTATTTCAACTGCAGTTATGCCAAAAGCCTGTGTGGCCAAGCTGCAGTGGGGACCAGTGTGATTGTGGTGGAAACTGTGGAATTAGATTTGTTAAAGATCTCTCATAATGGGTTGAATGAATGAATATGTCAAAAAGTCAGCTAGCAAACCACACCAAGTAACTCCCCTGATTACTGACTAAATAACCTACTAATTAACTGGTGGAAAGAAGTCAATATTTTATGCTTGCATATACTGGCAGGCAAGGCTTTACAGAGCATGACTCCTTCATCATCTTCCAATGACCTACTTGGGTTTTGGCAATTGGGGTTCTCGCCTTTTGGCAAGCTTGTGCACATATAAAACAGTTAAAGATTTTGTAGAACAACAGCATCAAATGAATAAGCCATTAACCATCAGAAAAACTTAATGAATAATGTTCAGTTATGATAAAATCATCTGCACTGCATTTTTTCTGTTATCACAGTCATCATTCCAGACAAACACAAAACTGGTTACTGTTTAAATTTGATGTTGCACAAAAAACATTTGTTGGGATGTAATGAAGTTACGATTAAATGTCACTAATGTGACTGATGTCGGCTCCCACAATAAATAATTTTGTATTGTTGTCTACTTCCACTGCTGTTACTCTAAACACTGCTCTTATCATACTGTGCTAGTTTACACACATGGGCGTTCATGAAATATTTGAGAGCTCAATTGTTTACATTCAGAGCAAATGAGGCTCTCCATTAATAGCTGCTGTCAAGCAGTACAACTGCAAGTGTGTGTATGTGTCTGTGAGTGTGTGTTCATGCATGGAAGCACCAATGCTTAAGGCTCAGTTCTGCTTCCTCCAAATGAGCTGAAGTCTGGATATGAGGTGCACTTGATGAAGACACTACTGCAACATATTGACTCAGACCGATTCAGAAATGAATTACATTTTTTTCTCTCCCCGTGTCCAATTTTATTTTATTTTTTCAAGGAAGGTAGTTTGTGACCGAGCTTTCAAAGCAAACTATCTTATCGCAACAAAGAACTCGACTGCTTTCATACTTCTCAATAAAAATATGAAATGGTTCATTACAGCGATGAAATGGATTGATGGAATGCATGAACTACTAACCTTTACGTGTCCGCTTACTCAATGGATGTCATCAAAGGTTAATTGTGTAAAACCGCCATTAATTTGCTCTCAAAGACATGGGAAGGATGTTGGCTCATAACTAGTTAGGATGAAGAGGTCAAGTTGAAAACTCTCCGTGAGGGAAAATAGTACTAATTACAGCAGAACTTGAATGCCATATAATTTTCTGCATTGACATTGTGTGTTCTGTCTTTTTCACTTCCTCGTTCTTTCTTTGCTCTCTCTGTCTCGTCTCTCTCTTGTAACAGAATTGCTGCAGTAGAAGTGAAGCCCCCATCTACTCTTGAGTATGGACCTAGCAAGTCAGGCTCATGTGCTGGTGATATTGCTCACCTGTGTGGTCTTACTATGCCGGGCCCAGGAGAGGGACTACACGGTGAAGGAGGAGCAGCCAGAGAACGTCCGCATCGGGAATCTGCGCAAGGACCTGGACCTCAACCTCGACCCCAACATCAGGCTATCCTCACCGCTGCAGTTCAAGCCTGTGTACAAGACAGGTGACGTGCCTTTGGTGAGGGTGGAGGCAAACACGGGAGAGATCTTTACCACCAATCACAGAATTGACCGGGAGAAGCTGTGCTCAGGGGTCTTCACTGAGAAACGCTGCTATTATGAGATCGAGGTGGCTGTACTGCCCGACGAGATCTTCAGATTGGTCAAGATCCGCTTCCTGATTGAGGATGTGAACGACAACGCGCCCCTTTTCCAGTCCACTGTAATAAACATCTCCATCCCAGAGAACACAGCCATCAACACCCGATACCCCGTGCCCTCGGCGTTTGACCCTGATGTTGGGATCAATGGGATCCAACATTATGAACTAGTCAAGGTGAGGATTAACCTTTTTTTCATCTCTCATAAGTATAATTAAAATGAAATGAATAGGCATTTTGTTTGGATTCTGGGGAGCCTCAGTTATCTTCATTTTGATGTAAGAAGTATTAATCAGGAGGACTGAACAAATCATGCCTTTGCTGTGATTGTCAGTTTGAAAGAACTACGTTTAAAAAAAATGTTAAGAAGAACATTCACAATCACCATCATAAAGATGTATGGCTTGAACCACAGTGCTGGAGCTTTATCATTAGCTTTTAAATTTGTGACACTGAAGTTTTTTAAAATGAGGCTTATGTGACTGCATCTATCAAAACACTCATTTTCAATGTCACTTCAGGTGACAAAAGGCTTTTTTGTTGTTGTTATAAAAGCTGTTTCTGAAGGTCCATTTTCTTCATTTCTGAATTATGATTTGATTTTACTTTTCTCTGAGTACATGCCAGTCACAACTCCTATGTATCCATGTTTAATTTGATATTTGCCAAACTGCCAGCTGTAGTTAAGTGATTTAAAATATTCCAGTATCTAATGATGAATTTCCAAGTAAAGATTTTTGAGATATACTCCACTAAAATTGAAGCTGATAGAGGCTATTACTGCATGTCTGCAACCTCATGCCAGAACCATTCTGTACATATTCATTAAATTAATAGTGAATGAATGAAAGAAATTGATAGTGAAAGATATGGGGCTGAAGCCTTGTGTTACTGGAACAAGGTTCAAGTTACTGGTCTGGTCTTGAAGGACTTAATAGAATAAATAGCTTTTAATTAGCTTTTTAGGACATAAGTAGCCGTACATTTGATAGACCTAAAAACATAGCAGTAAATTGTCTTGGAGAAAAACACTGACAAAGAAGAAAAATGGGATTGAAAGTATAAAATTAATTGTCCTTTTCAAATAACCCAGTGGTTGACTGTCTGCAATGCAAGCAGAATATTCAGCACACATTAATGATTATGCTCTGACACACTGCTATGCCTTCAGCATGCCACATATCTGCATCAGGTCTGATTAGTTGACTACTTTTAATTAGTGAGCGCTCACGTTATTTTTCACTGCCGGTTCTTTGGATTTTCATGTAATATGATTCAGATTCTGCATTAGCTTGTTCCATAAACCTGCTACAGTGCCGTAGTGTATAGCCATACAGGAAATTAATTTAGACTGCCTTGAAAATATGACCTACTTTTTCATAAAGTGGAATATGTTGCAAAGCCTAAAATGCGTTATACCAGCCATTAATATTTCCATATGCTTTATTTCATTATGAGAGAGGGCTGTAAAAAAAAGGCTACATGCTCACTATGTACAGTAATATCAGGGAACATGCAGTAGGAAATGCAGACACAGCATATACTGCATGTCCAATCTCTAGCAACAGGTTACATGTACTGAACATAGTAGATTAAAACAAGTGTGAATAAATGAACTGTATTATGCTAATAGGTGCCCTATGCAGAACTAGGGAACGTATTTTTTTTTCACCATCTAATTGATGCTCTATTAAACGGCAGTGCAATATTCCCTGATACCTAATAGAGTCGGCTCTAAATTCTGAAATGTAAGATAATATCATGCATTCTTCATTTACAGTCTAGACAACACTTTATGCGTTGTGGATAGATGAGTATTGAAGATGACATGAGCTCATACAAATGAAGTGTAATTAAAGAGGGAGATGCAAGCACTCTGGAGGAAACCCTAAACATAATAAATACAGAAAGGTTGCTGTATTTGAGAGCACGGTGTGAGACAGAAATGACAAGTCCATCTTGGCGTCTCAGATGAAGTTAACACTGCGCCGGAATGAACAGAATCGTTGCTGTCTGCCTTGAATACCAATTTGCATTTTTAAAGAGCCTCCCCATTGCCAAGACCTCTCCAACGCAATGTCCTGAATTGTTCATGCCTGGAAAAGCACCAACCAAATGTTCTGCTCATTACGATGATCATCTGCAATCATTTGCTTTGCCCTTTTCATAATATATAGGTTTCTAAAACATGTGCCTAGGCTGTGGTTGTATTATCTTTTGCAAGCAATTCTTCTTACACAAGCCTTGTCTCTGCGTCCCTGATTCAGTTCTTCCCATTATATTCTCATTGTACTCGAGATTAATTTCCTTGTGTCCCAGGTTCCATATGAGTAAAACACAGTAAGGAGCATTAAAGGAGGCGGAGACTTTTTCAGCCTTTGGTATCTTTTATTTCAGGAGTGCAGTAGAAAGCCAGGGGTTTAGTGGGGAAGGAATGTGCAAGCATTTCCTAGAATAGCTCTTGGCCGCTAAGCCACCCTTGGACTATCTTTGTATGGTCCTGTGAGATTTGTCTTAGAAACTCCCTCGGAATGATAGTTTGCCCAGTTTCCTTGTGTTGTGCAGGGCACGGTGCTAAAATTGCTGCCATTGTGTAGCACAGTGAGCCAAACTCAGTGGTCTGTCACTCCACATGTAACTTCCCTGAGTTGTCAACACACAGAACAAAGGAAAGAAACATGGTAGCCACTTTTATGTTCAACTTTGTCTTTTTCTAAATCTAAGAGGGACAACGGGTAATTTCGTTCCTACACAGCTTCTCCGGCCACACACATAATGGCCGGTAATCACACTTGGAGTGAAACTCAGCCATCAGTGCAGCAGTGTGTTACGTCACCTGGATTGCAGAGGGGTTGTCCTAAGAAATGGTCAAGGTCAGAGAAAGCAATCACATGCATGGCTGGAGTAAGATCTCCCACAAAAAGAGATTCGATCACTTTACATATTCACACGATAACTCAGGTCAACACAGACACACACTAAGGAGTAAGAGAGATTCTAATGTTGGTTTTGCTCGGGGGGTTTGGCTTTTCACAAATGTTGGTCCTGTTTCTTTGTTCCTGTGCTGTGTAATTTTGGGGCATCACATGCTACATTAATCCAGGCCACATCTATGTCAGCATGTTTCAACACATTTAAAGTGGGAAAACTTCTCCAAATCATTTTATTTAGATCAACGTTCTGTTGCTGGCTGGGTCATGCTTCACTGATAAACAAGATGATGAAGTGGATGTCTGTATTTTGGTTGGGCAATCTGGAGGGCCCTTAGACTTCACTTTCTGTCAGCTGCCTAGTTTTTTCTCCTGAGGTTACTTCCAGGGGCAAAGCACTTGATTGTTAAACGTCTATCTGAAACATACCTAAGATTTTTGAGTGGGTGAAGTGGTCTTTTTGCTGATACTCCAAGCCTGAGCCTGACCAATTTTATTCCCCAAATTATTTGAAGATGCAAAATTTATTCAAACTTCATTTCCAAGCAGTGAGAACATACTGATTAATTCATTGCATACTGTGTATAGGCATTGCATTTTTTTTGAGCAGAGAGCTCAGTGTCGAGCATTTCCACTTTTCATTAGCATCCTATTTTGACACATTATCTTCTTCTAGGGGTTGACAAAAAAAGAGACAAACAATTCCCAGGTCCTTTTGTCTTAATTATATGCATGAGATCATGGCCAGGGGCAGAAGTGGATGAAGGATAGAGAGAGAGAGGGAAATGAGAGGAAGAAAGAGAGAGAGAGAAAGTGAGTTTCTATCAGCATTATAAAGAGGTGCTATAGCTTGTGATGAATACCTCTCTCTATTTAGTCCCATCCATGGGCATCATCGTGACTAGAGTCCTCCTGATATATTCACAGCCAAATCTGAGTCTCCTCTGAGTTTTAATAAGGTCATCAAGTTGACTGAAAGATGCCTCCACTGATAATCCGAGGCACTCTCTGCAGATTGGGGTTCAGAGTCATCCATCCCTCATCATCTGCCACCTCTGCTTCTGTCAGTGTCCCTCAATCATTTTCATTTAAATTAGCCAACTCTGATCAGATTGTGTACTGCACACGCCCCACATGTACACCGCCCTATCCCCCCCACCCCTGGCCGCAGAGACCTGTGGCCCTGTAATGTGGAATGACAGGCAACTCATTAAAGCTGAGGTGCACCTGTACAGTATATGTCTGGTAGAAGAGTGAGGCGCGGTGTAATGCGCACACTCGGCCGTTTAGAGAGCTTTTGTCCTTCTCGTTCAGCCTTAAGGTTTCCAGTGAGTGATTCATGCTAGTATTTGGCCTTTTCTTAGCCTGCCCCAGATCTTATCACAATCCACCAGACTAATTCTGCATTCAGGAGGATGCACAGCCAGAGAGATAGCTCTCTTCAACTTATTGAAATGCGGTGAGTGCTGTCTTGTCAGTTGTAAAATTGTGTGAAACCAAGACAAAAGCATAGAGGAAATGCTGGCTCATAAATCATTGTGCAGCATTCCCTTTGACACATGCTAACTCAACATCCTACTATTAACATCAGGCTTTGCCAAATATCAGTGTGCAGATACTGAGCTACTGTGCCGAATATGTGAACTATTCAAACAACGGAGGATTGAGCAGCTCTGTATGGATGGAGTAGTGCTTAACAATACAGCCCCCAGAATGTTGTCTTGGACCTTTCAGTTATGACAGAAATAGTTCTGCAATGTGTGTAAAGATTCAGCAGAGTTTATCCATCCAGGGCAGTTTCTCTGCATTTCAACACAGAGTTTTATACGCCATGTCTGCTTATCCGTATATGACTCTCGCTTGCCAGAAGGATCACAAAACAGGGTCTGAAAGATCGTTGCTGCAGCGTTGGCTGTTTTAAGTAGTTCTGTCAATCACTAACATGTTGACAACATTCCCTCTGCAAGCAATTTTTCAGAGTACACAATAATTTACATGCTGCTGCTGCACGTTTCCTTGTGACGGCTACAACGCTGTGCTGGCACGAGGACAGTTCTAGATTTTGAAGCCTACTGAGGACTCTTGTGCTCACAATTTAGTTGAAATGTTCCTCTCTTGAATAAGGAGAATGTATATATCTTAATCTCATTTGATAGCTGTGCCTAGACAGAGTAATCTCTTCCAACATTATGTGCAGCATGAAGCTTATCTCTTTAAAGAGGATGCTTTTTCTTGTTTTACCATGAAACTGCTTCTGACTGAAAGAGCTTCAAAGGGCTTCTTTGTTTCATAATGTGCATGCAGCTCATTCATGGGCTTGATCTTCTTCTTATTTCCTCCCCCTACTCCCTTTCTCCCCTTCTCTGTCACTCCTCTCTCTCCCTCTCTCTCTCACTTTCTCTCTCGTATGTGTTCCCTTCCCCTCTCTTCAGATTTAAAGAAGTGTAAGGATCCATACCATACTCCATTTAAAACTGTAAACATTAGTGCTAGTTTTCTGGATGGAAAGCAATTACTCTTAACAGCTAGTGCCAGTTCCTCGGGTTTCTCATGTGGATTACTCATGCATTTGTTTTCATTTTCCTCCGGCTTTACTTTTGCCTAGATTTAGCTCTTCTTGAGTGAAAAGCCTTTCTAATATGCAGGATTTTTCACTCTCCTTCTCTTAATCTATGGCGATCTGGTCTTGCAGTGTATTTAAATGCGAACGTATTGGCGTGTCGCCATTTCCAGCTGTCTCTCTCTCTCTCTCTCTCTCTCCTATTGAAATGTTGCAAGGTTGTCTGCCCTATTCTAACTTGACACAAAATAGGAAGTCAGAGGGAAATCTCATTTTAGTGAAGGCAGAAAAAACCTAATGAGAAGGATAAAGAGGTAAATGAATCCCCTCAAGCTGTAGTTTCTTGGAGGGGTGGAAGGACTAGCTTTACTACAATGACTGGTCACATTTTAAAAGAATTATTTAACTGACATTTCTCTGGCATCTATTTTATAGGGTATGTAAGAAATAAGTAAAAGTTGGAAGCAAGCTGATGATTAGCATGTTTGCACATTTGCAGGGACCCAGCTGAGTTGAGCAGAGCCAAGAACCAGCTGCCTTGCTGTCCCAGGCTGTTTAACTTGTTCTTGATATTCATCAGAATGCATAAGAATGGCTACAAATGAAGCCCGAATAACCTAGGGATATAGCTCATTGTGCTGTTTGGTGCTCTATGACCTAAAAAAGCTGCACTTTAAGAGTAAAAACATATCCAAGAATTCTTAAGAATCTGTCAGTATACCATTCTTTGTTATTACCCAAGTTAAAATGTTAAATTCTTACTTGTGGCAGTAATGCATCTGTCAGGTCTGTCTTTCATAGAGAGGGCTTTACAATTTACACACGATATAACTCGCTCTATCCTTAGTGTTTAGTCATATAAATAAAAAATCTCAAAAACAAACAAAGTAAAAAAAGTAATTCTGTGAAATGCAAAAAAGGTTTGTGGGTAAAAGTGTTTAAGTACTAAGCAGAACAAATCTAACAGAATTTGTTGTCTTCTCTTTGCAGAGTGTCAGTGAGTTCGGATTAGACATCATTGAGACTCCTGAAGGTGACAAGTGGCCGCAGCTAATCGTTCAGCAGAATCTCGATCGTGAACAGAAGGACACCTTTGTCATGAAGATTAAGGTGGAAGATGGCGGTAACCCTCCCAAATCCAGCACTGCAATTCTCCAGGTCACCATTTCTGATGTCAACGACAATCGTCCCATCTTCAAGGACAGCGAGCTCGAGGTCACGGTGCCGGAGAATGCCCCAATGGGGACGTCGGTTGCTCAGCTTCACGCCACAGATGCAGACTTGGGCTCCAACGCACAGATCCACTTCGCCTTCAGCAACCAGATATCTGCTTCAACCAAACGTCACTTTGCCATCAACAGCTCTACAGGACTGATCACTGTGAAGCAACCACTGGACAGGGAGGTAACTCCTGTTCATAAACTCATTGTCCTGGCCAGTGATGGCAGCTCCACCCCCTCCAGAGCCACAGTGATTGTTAATGTAACAGACATTAATGACAATGTTCCCTCTATAGACACTCGCTACATTATCAACCTGGTTAATGGGACTGTTCTTCTGTCTGAGAATGCACCTCTCAACACCAAAATAGCCCTAATTACTGTTACTGACAAGGATGCAGATCTTTATGGCAAAGTAGCTTGCTACACTGATCATGATGTTCCTTTCCGGTTGAAGCCTGTCTTTAATGATCAGTTTTTACTCGAGACAGCTGCCCCTCTAGATTATGAGACAACTCGAGAATATGCAATTAAGATAGTGGCCTCGGATAGGGGGACGCCTCCGTTGAACACTTCAGCTATGGTCCTAATTAAAATCAAGGATGAGAACGACAACGCACCTATCTTTCCCCAGCCGGAAATCCAACTTTCTATACCGGAGAACAATGACCCCTCTACACAGTTAATAAAAATCAGTGCCACTGACGCAGATAGTGGACATAATGCTGAGATTATTTATACTCTCGGCCCTGATGCACCTGATGGGTTTAACATAGACAGACGATCAGGAATTCTCTCCGTTGGCAAACGATTGGACAGAGAGAAGCAGGAGAGGTATTCATTCACTGTCATAGCGAGGGACAATGGCTCTACCTCCCTGCAGAGCAATGTCACTGTCAGGCTAATCGTCCAGGACCTTAATGACAACAGCCCAGCTTTCACACACCCTGAGTACAACTTCTATGTGCCTGAGAACCTACCTCTCTATGGAACTGTGGGCCTAATCACAGTGACGGATGCAGATGCGGGAGATAATGCTGTTATAACCCTCTCCATTTTGAACGGGAAAGACAATTTCATCATTGACCCCCAAACCGGTGTGATCAAACCCAACATCACCTTTGACAGGGAGCAGCAAAGCTCCTACACATTTATGGTCAAGGCAGTTGATGGAGGGCAACCTCCGAGCTCCTCCTACGCCAAGGTCACTATCAATGTAGTCGATGTGAATGACAATCGCCCTGTGTTCGTCATCCCATCCTCCAATTACTCATATGACCTAGTGCGAACCACCACCACCCCCAGTGCTGTGGTCACAAGAGTGTTTGCCATTGACAATGACACAGGTATGAATGCTGAGCTGCAGTACAGTATAATCAGCAGCATCATCATCACATCTAGGGTCTCCCCTCGAGGTCTATTTGCCATCGACAAAACGACGGGTAACATAACACTGCAGGAGAAAATAGTGGCAGCTGATCAGGGGCTGCATAGGCTGGTAGTCAAGGTCAAAGATTTAGGCCAGCCTGAGTCATTACATGCTATTGCACTCATTCACTTGTTTGTCAATGACACAGTGTCAAATGCTACCTTTATTCAAGAGCAGCTGCGAAAAAGTATGGAGACGCCGCTGGATCGTAACATAGGGGACAGTGAGGTAACACCTCAAGCTAATGGATATGTGATTGTTGTCATAGCTATCATAGCAGGGACCATGACTGTCATCCTGGTGATATTTGTGACTGCCTTGGTGCGCTGCCGGCAGACACCCAGACACAAAGTAGTACAGAAGGGCAAACAGAGCGGAGAGTGGGTGTCACCTAACCAAGAGAACCGTCAGATCAAGAAGAAGAAGAAGAGAAAGAAGCGATCCCCCAAGAGCCTCCTCCTGAACTTTGTGACCATTGATGAATCCAAGCCTGACGACCCCACCCATGAGCATGTTAATGGCACACTGGATCTCCCTGTGGAGCTAGAGGAGCAAACCATGGGGAAGTACAATTGGGCGACCACGCCCACCACCTTCAAACCCGACAGCCCAGATTTAGCCAAGCATTACAAGTCCGCTTCCCCTCAGCCCACATTTCAAATCAAACCAGAAACTCCAGTGGCCCCAAAGAAACACCATGTGATCCAGGAGCTCCCCTTGGACAACACATTCGTGGTGGGCTGTGACTCACTCTCCAAGTGCTCATCGACTAGCTCCGACCCATACAGTGTCTCAGAGTGCAGCTGTCAGGGGGGATTCAAGACTGCGGGGCAAATCACCACCCGACAGGTAATTCATGACTTCCTTTTTAAACCCACCCACACTAGTCCCCACTCACACTCCCCTTACTGTCCCCGGGTAGGTGATGTGAAAGGGGGAGGGTGGGAGCATGAAGCCAGGGGATTTTCTCACACAGACCATGACCATGTCTACATGAATGTCATTTGCACTTAAAAATGGGAAGACTCAAGAAACAAAAGATTAAAATAGAACTTGTCGCAAGTTAATACAGGCAACCTTTCGCTGCACTGTTATAATTCTAGTAGTCACCTTCCTTTATAAGCCACAATTGCATAATAATTTACCTAAATAAAGGTGCAGATTAATTTCATATTCAAAAGCTTGAGTAATGGCAGCAGTGTCATTATCATGGCTACATATTTTAAACGTGACTGCGAGTAGATGGTGGCGATATAACCTGATTTAGAAGGGCTTGGGATGGGCAGAAAAGATGAAACTCTCCACTGATGTGTTTGAGGTCAAGGGCAAACGAAGCTGTGTGTATTTGACTGACATGTTTAAACAAGACGTGTCAAACGCGTCAAAGGCGACTCATTCCATCAGGTATTCATTTAGGCGAAAAAGTGTGAAGCTAAGAGCATGAAACAAAAAAAAAAGTGCTCTTGATGTGCTAAAACAACTTGATAAATAATCCCACTTTTTGTGGCTTCTGTCCTCAAAATATTAAGTGGCGTCTTAAATGTGCCAGTGAGGCTTTTGTGGGAGTGAAACTCATTTGAATGCCAAGGTACAGCAAAGGGCTTATGATTCCCTAAGAGATACGTGCCAAATGCGAAGTGCCCCAATAAATAAAAGCTGGCAAGGGAAATAAATGTAAATCAGAGGTAAGGAGAGGTGGCCTTGCTCGGTGCTGACAGCCAGAGCAGAGCGCTGTGGGGAAGACTGAGTACTGCTTGGGGCGGGGGGTGGGGGGTCACAGGGATCAAGGTGACGCAGAGCCTTGAGACCAATATACTTAAACACCAAGGGAGCAGTAGTCCATAAAAAAGTCTGCCAGGCCGAAGTTGCATTTAGCCCATAAACGCTCCACTTTAATGACCCCAATTATTGTTATAAACGGCATATGTTGATACACGTTCTTTACATTCTTTAAATCAGCTCACATAGGAAAGGATGTAACGAGAAAGGCTTGCCTCTCTGATGTGCTGTAGTTTATGTTTGACAGGACGCAAAAGAATGCTATCGTTGTACCCTGAATACATGACAAAGTGTGTACATGTTGATGTATGACCTGCTATCACCGACACAATGGAATTAATCAAGGCTGACTAGTCTGTGCGCGGGATAGCAATTTATTCATACTGATATGTGCGTTGCCATAGTTTTCCCTCTGTGTCAAACATCCAGTTGATTTTTGCTGGCTTCTTCAACCATTTTCTTCTTCTTTTTTTTATTTTGTTTCCTTTTAAGATTTTTTGAAGATTTGGTTATTGCTTGGTTGCACTGGCTTTCATTTGTGTTACTGTTTTGATCATGATTATCACAACTGCCATTCATCCAATTCTGGGTCAATTTCATGATATTGCATCAATAATTGATTTTGTTTGATGAGGTGCTCGCTTTTGTTTGTGTCTAGCCTCATATTGCACACAGTTTCTAGATCATTGGCTTCAGTCTGCCTTTTTGCTTGCAATATGCTTCTATGTGACATGTAGCAAAGCTTTAGAATGCCTCATAGCGTAGTTGTGCTAAATGACTGTTGATCCTATGAAGTATTGTACTTAGGTTAATTTATGAAGACACCCACACAGAGTTGATAGTCATTTCCTTCATACACCTTTTATTTGAAACCCTAGTTAAAAGCTATGCTCTGCCATGGTACATTATACATAAGCCGACTACATGCCCCTGGTACCAAAGATTTAATCCATAACGTGTTTATACGACACACTGACGGGGTGTCAGAATGATTTTCCCCTCTTTCGGGTAGCGACTGCCCTGAAATATGCAGAATTATTCAGTCTGTGCTCAAAAATTCCGAATTATTATCCATTATGAATTTTATGCATCAAGGATTTAAATTGATTTTCACTTATGTTGCTGATCAGAGTGGAGTATTTTTGTGTGAATAATTTAAAATCAATGAATTTATGATTAGTAAACATTCTCCCAAATCTGCAGGCTGTGTTTATATCTGATTATTTCTACAGTATGTTCATTCACTCCTCTAATGGAGGGCAGGTTTAGTGTGTATAATATTCTCATATTTTAGTGTCAAGCTCTCCCAACATTTAAATATTATCAAACCAAAAAAAAGAAAATCTGTTCTCATTGGTTCTGCTTCCAAACACCATCTTCAGTGATGTTAAGCTGACAATATATCTAATTTTTTTCTGTCCCCTTGAGCAACTGACAAGTGATTCCTCCCACTTTAGACATTAGATTTCCCACCAGTTTAAAGTGTGCTTATTTAAAGCCTGTGTCATGGAAAAAAAATAGCATGAAGCTTTGCCTGATGAGAATCAGTGGCTGCAAAGGTTAATTAAATGCACTAAAGGGTTAATCACTCGTAATACAGTATGATTAAAATCACTGTAATTGGTTTGCGAATGAGGCTGATAAGAGCGAGTAAAAAAAAAGGCAGCCGTCCTTTAAGATTATCAGGGATGCCACAAACTATCCTTGGGTGGGTCACGTTCTCAGGATCCAAAGTGATGCGACAATAGATGACCGGCAGCTCTGTTTGTTGAGGCCCTATTACAATTCCATCTTTGTTTGATTTAATCTTTGCACCGTTTTAAAGCAACTCCGTTTTCAAAGTCTGAAAACGAACACTTTATAAAACAGCAGTTCTTCAAAAGGTGTGGTTCTTGCTTTTTATCTGATGAGGCAAAAAAAAGCGAATATTTGAGCACTCTAGAATTCGCAGAGATCATTTAAAGTGTGATTCTTAAAACAAAAAGCTGCATTTGGTGTTTAAGTGCCAACCATTCAGTCTCTCTCTTCAGCGTAACATAATGCCAGAACTCCAAAAAGCAAAGATCATAGGCAGGATGTTGAGTTTTCCTTTTCCTTCATCAAAGTGACAGGCGGCGCTTTAGTGCCTTTACAGTGATCTCTCATTGCCACACACCTAAAAGTAGGTGAAAATAAAGCAAAGGCAAAAAAAAAAAAAAGCCCACCCGTGGAATAACAATGGGGTGGGAACACAGGAGGAGATAATTATGGTTGAAGGTCACCCAAATGTTTTCAGGGAGTTTACAGATGTAGCTGATAAAGAGTAAAGCTTGTAAAAAAAAAAAATACTTCAGAGACTACAGATTTGTGCCACCATATGGCTTCATTATATAGTGAGAGCTGTATTTTGCAAATGCAGCCCTCCTCTTTTGCCTCCCCTTCTCTTCCCAGTTTTTTTATGCATCTCATCATTTTCTTTTAACCTCTACCCCCTTGATACTGGAGGTCAATCTGCCTCCGGTGATGAGGCGCTCTTGTGAGAGTGTGTGCTTTAGAGGAGGCAGATCAAATGACTACCACCCTGCTTGAGTGATCTCAGACATCACCATGAATATGCAGGGAATAAAATAGCTAATACGCCCTTTTGTTTGGCCCATTATTCTGGGGGCCGCAGAGCAGGAAGGGTCGCTGTTTAACGGATCCAACCTCCTATGACATGACATATAGGGGAAAGTTTTGATAGTGTTGTGAGGCGTCACTTTACACTCCAGCTTCATAAAATAGACCATAAGTGTTGCTGATCTGCCTTGGTATGAACAGTTTTGTAACAAATTGCAACTAAAAGATAATGTCAGTGTTTTGGCTAAGCAGTAAACTAGATTTTTGCACATCTTGCTTTTCTTTCTGTGGGTGAAAGTACGGGCCACCTATGGTCTGATGACTTACTGGCTGTGGGTGCAGGAGTCAGGGAGAGAAGCCGTGATTTTAAAAAGGCTAACGAGGTTTGCTAATCAAATTTGATGCCAGTATGAAATCCTAGCGACTGATTATGTTTTTTGTTTTTTTTTGTTTGTCTCTTGTTATCATTATTTCTTTATTTCTTTATTTTAATTTCAGTTGAGTCATTGCATCTGTAATCACTGTGGCTTGCTAATGTGAGTGCTATCAGGTCAGATCCTCCTCTGATTCAGACGTTTCACAGATGTGTCGCTGACTGTTTTTTTCCCCAAGGAACAGCAAAAAAAAAAAAAAAAAAAGTCATATTCTGTACATATCAGAGGACCCACTGGCAAGGGTCCGAAAGAAAGAGTGGGCCTAAATTAATCCAAATGTTTTTTCGAGGGGGAAATGAGGAGTGCTGCACTAGTGTGGTGGGAGAGCAAAAAAGACAAATCGGGAGTGATAATTGGATGAGATTGCATGCTCTGATAAGTACAGGAAAATGCACAAACTTTTGACACCTGTAGCATTCTTCAAGGAAACCTGACAAGATAATGACTTGATTGCCAGCCGTACCTTGAAGAATGCTTTTTTTTCTTCTTCTTCTTTTTTTTTTTTTTTGATCTTCTACACTCTTTTCAGAGATTTTTTTTATTTTTATTTTTTTTAATTCAGTTTTCAATGTAGCCTTCGCACTGATAAGGCTACAGCATAGGCTGCTCAGAGCTCAATGATATTGTAACTACAATCTCCCTATATCTGTCTGTCTCTCTATATTTCAGGAGATGGCACTGAAACCACCACACTATGGCACACTCTGTGGCACAGGTACAGCTCGCTCCCACAGGATTAAAATCAATCTCTAGCTTCCACTACCTAGAGAGAAAAAGAGAGAAAAGAGAGAGAGAGAGCAAGAGAGAGAGAGAGAGACAGAGAGGGGCAGAGGGAGGAAAGAAGGAAGGCAAGAACTGAAGAGGTGAAACAAGTACTTTACTGTCTCTACAGCCTCAAA
>OMNN01102670.1:6670-48231 GCA_900302755.1 Chromis chromis
GTTCTGTTGGTGGTTTCTTCCTGGTAAAGGGGAGTTTTTTCTTCCCAAAGTCACAAAAGAGTTCATTCATAGGTAATCTTTGGATTTGTTTGGTTTCTAGTCATAATACAATTTTTGTAACGTTACGTGAAGTGCCTTGAGATGACTTACGTTCTGAATTGGTGGTATATAAATAAAACTGAACTGAACTGAATTGAGTAGAATGACATATGTTATGCATTTTTAGTCTTATTCACAGGATGGTATTGTTTTTCCACTGCCTTCCAAAAACATTCATACAGTTTTTACAAAAGTAGTTGGGATCCAAACCAAAATTTCATGGATTCCTGCTTTGTCCATGCTCCACCTCTCCACCAAGTTTTATGAAATTCTGCTGGGTAGTTTTTGCGTAATCTTGCTGACAACCAGACAGACAGATAGCCAAACAAATGGCCCTGCTCGGACCTCTGCATCAGCTCTTACTTTGGCTGAGGAATCATAGATGCAAATACAAAAACATTCTGATCAGACCCCAATGGTTGCAGTTTGGTCCGGTTTAGAAACAGAAACAACACGGTTAAGGCTGTTGTTTATAAGAAACCATCACTGGTTGTTGGTAGGAGTCAATACTCATCTTCAGACAGATGTTAGTACTGCATGAATCTTTCGTCTCAATGAATAAAAAAAAACAACTTGTAGATTACTTTGTAACTTGACTACCATTTATCTGGTCACAACTGAAAAAAAACCATATAGCTAATGGATGGGTAATAGTATTATGTCATTCCTAATGGCTTACTTTTATTATAGTGAGGCTGAAATTGCTTCAAACACACAGCTGATGTGTCCGGAACAAGCCTGTTGGGGAGCATTTTAAAGGACTTCTACATTCACTTGCCCCCACAACTCAACTCCCTCCTGATTTCACCTCAGGCCAGAATGTCGCTTTTACTCCTGCTGTTTCACCTTCTCTTATATGACCATCCCCTGTTCCCCCGTGGAGGGCCAACCTGCCATGTAAAGAACCTTCCCTGTGGAGAAAGAGGCTCCGCAGGTAAGAGCGGCCCGAGGACGAGCTCCCCTGCCGGGCCGAGACACATGCTCCCACACTCTGCCCTTTCTCTGGTGAAAGCTTAAGTCCTCCTTTTTACAGTTGCTGGCACAAACAGGCGGGCAGGCTCACGCACACATGCTAGAAAGGAAAATACAACCTGTTGATTGCTTTGTTTATGAATGCCTCTAATGTTTTTTTTTGTTACCTCTCTCCGCATGAGCTCTTGGGTCACCCAGCTGTTACCATACGGCTTGTTATTAAGGCCGAATGACTAAATAAAGAATCAACAGAAGTCAAAAAATACACAAAGCAAAGTATGCTTTAAAGCAACCTGTTGTATTGCTGTTTGTTCCTGTTCCGTCTGCACAACACAGCCGGGTTGAGAAAAGCTGCAGAAGCCGGACTCGGATATAGATGGCCACGCACTCAGGCACTTCCTGCTGCGTCTTGCTTTCAGTCTGGAGCTATTTCAGAGGTTATTGATGTGTCTGCCAACTGGGAGCTTTCTAAACAACTACCCTGCTGCAACAGGTTACAAGTCCAGCTTCCCGCTCATTAGGCTCTAATTGATTGTAATCTGGCCTTTGAGAAGTACTGGCCCGCTATGGGGTTGTTCTGCACATGTGAGCGCCCCCACTGTCCCTTCTACTTGTCCACCTCACTCACCAGCGGGGTCTGGAGTACAGACACAATTGGTCCTCTCGGATGGAATCATTAAAACGGGCGGGATAGCATGAGCTCTTTCATACATCAGGCCTCTGTGGACCAGCTTGAGACCAGGGACAGTGGCCACTCTCCCTGCCCAGTGGGAGAGCCCCATCCTGGGCAGCCTTTTGTTGGCCTCACCCCTCGACTGGCTGCCTGCGGTTCTGGCTGCATTGGCTTGATTTGTATGCCAAGGTCCTGGACTAAAGACAGCCATGTAGGGGAGCTGGGTCAATATTGGTTTTCAGAGCTGGAGGAAAAATGTCAAAATGTTAAATTCTATTGACTTCCCCCCACTGCTATTTGTTTCTGTGGCAAAAGGCCTAGTGGGCCATTAGTGTAAACAGGGCTTTGTCTTAGGGCTCAGCTTCCAGCAGGAGGCTCATTGAACAAAACCCAGAGATAGAGGGTCTGGTCTGGCTTAAAAATGGCTGAGTTGTGGGGCTGAAGAGGGAGCTTAAAATGACAAAGACAGAGATACAGAAAGCAAACAGTTTTGATCCCCTCTGACACTGTTTCCTACAAATGATATAAGTGGGATTTTTTTCTTCTAAAGATCTGCACAAATAAGCCTCAAACTGATCATTCTGTATTTATGTTTTCAAACGCTAATATCAAGAGAACATTTTTAATATATTATAGTAATACACACAAAAGATATAACAATATGAATATTTAATAGAATACTAATGTTTAACCATTATTATGTGAGAATGTATTGTGCTGTTCAGCATCATACAGTATGTATTGAGGATCTTTCTACATGCAAATTTCACTTCTGTGTCTTTATTCAGAGGTTCAGTGGGTCAAAGTGAAGAACAGCTGTTTTACAGCAGTGCATTCCTCTTCCTTTTACTCTCAGCTCTCTCTTGTCTCTTTCAGCCCTCCAGGAATATGGGATTCTATTTAAAATCATGTTACTTTACGTGGAGCCGTAAAACCGTTCTCCTTGAGTGTTTTCACACCCTCGTCCTCTTTGCTTTCTCTTCTGGTCCTCCCTGCTTTCTTTCGAATGTTTCCCCCTTAACTTTATTAGGTGGCAGACTTTTGTGCTGCTGCAACAAGTCACTTCCTCCGTGGGCAGACAGGGAGGGAACATGGAAGCACTGAGGAAAAAAGCACATAAAGAGGCACCTTTTTCACTAAAAACTGCAAACAGGTTTTTCATAAAAAGGTTGACTTTGTGATGTGTATCCTCTCCTGAGTATCTTACATTGTTCTGAAAAAATATGGAATTAACCAATACTTTAATTACTTCCTGCCTATTTGTTTTTCTACTGTTAATGGATTACTTAGAAGGCAGTCATACGGAAAAAAAAACAGCGCATGTGTGTGAAATCACACATTACTGTGAGGTGACACATTTCTCTTGCTGTGCATCAATGGACCAACAAAGGTGGCAAAAGCATGCGATGTACTTACTTAGTGACACTTGTTTCTAAACTGTGCCATAAAGTAGTCCAACAAGGTTTACTCAGCCCCCTTACTTTTCAAGCAAACAACATTTTTATAGCTTGTAAGAGTGAGTAGGTAAATAGATAAAAACACAGTTCATGATCAAACAGATCATGTGAAAGAGAATATAAATCTTCCTCTACCTCAGTGTTGGGATGATGACGACTGCAATACACAGACAATTAAATAAATCTGGTTTAGAGTGTGTCTGAGGGAAAAAATAAGTGTAAAGCACGTAGACCGTGTGTGGTGCACGTGTGGTGTTGTGTATGAAAACACTCCTTCTTGTCAGGTCAGTAGGTCGATTCAGCCACTGGAGACCTGGATGACCTCATGGACAGGAGCAGACCTGCTCTACTGCTGCAGAAGACAAAAGAACCAGTCAGACTGTCCTGTTCAGTGTTTCAGCAAACCAGCTGGGTTTGAACTCAGCTGGTTTCAAACCCAGCTCATGCATAACACAGTCAGCTTCAGACACAGTCAGATGAATGAGAGCTCTGGTCCTCTTATCAAGCACAACATGTTGCTGAAGGTTATGAGTAGCAGAGGCAGTAAAAAATTACACTTTAACCTGGAAGTCTTTGTCGGATGAGAGCACCTGTTTGTGAAAACTGTCTGGACTGTTTTGCATTATTCCTGGAGCTGCATGCTGAGTGAGCACTAAAGATATCAAGACTTGTTTTTATACTCTAACAAGCTATTATCGATATTTAATTGTTATGCCTCCCTGCTGGTGGCAGCCGTGGGGAGACATTATGTTTTAGGTTTATTTGTCTGTCTGTCATATTCTTATGAGAAGCACTTCTTCATATTTGGCACAAATGCTCACTTGGACTGCAGGATGAACTGATCGGATTTTGGTGTTGAAAGGTGAAAAGTCACTGTGACTTCACATAACACACTTTATGCCATAACTCAGTAATGTGTACACTGATTATGAGTAAATTCCACACAAATCTTTAATAGGACAAATGATTAAGTGATGACACTTCAAATTGAAAAGGTCAAAGGTGAGCCTCACAATGCATCATCATGTTCTGCCAAAACACTTTTCTGGCTATAACTCAGAAACAGAAGGGTAGATTATGACCTTTTTTATATTAAAAAACACTAAACTGAACTTTGAACTGTGGTATCTGGGGCTCATTTTCAGTCCTGACGTCCTTAAATTTCTGATCCTTGACAAAATTTGGAAGGAGTTCACTGCAAAGCAATGTAAATTGTGACTCTTTCCATAATAGTATTTCTAAATAAAATGTAAAATAATATTTATGTAAAAGTGTCTAAATGACACAAAGCCATCCACATTTTCAAGGGTAGCAGTTAAGGCTTTGGGCTACTGATCAGAATGTCGGGGTTCAAGCCCCAGCACCGCCAAGCTGCCTGCGTGCATGTACAAGCTCACAGTTCCTGGTAGAGCAGTAAACTCCTGTTTGTATTACAAATCGTTGAGTGTTTTGGCGACCGATAAGCCTTTAAACATCACCACCAACACAGCCCCCCTGTGCTGCTTTAACACGGTGCTGTTTTCAGTCTGAATCACTGCTAAATGATGCCGGTTTTCCATGACTAAATGTGTGACAGCTGCAGGTAGGCTGCTTTGTGGCTGGCCATGTGATTCTAGTGAAGAATAATACCCTATAAAATATAAAGATTGCATGATTTAACTTGAGATGTGGTCATTATACTGGTACACAACAACTGTGTGGTTTAAAATTTAGTAATGGAATAAATGAAGACGTCTCACAATATCTGGAAAGTTTTGAAGTGCCAAGAAACGCTGGTAAGTGTGAGCATTGTCTGTTTGTGAAGTGGAAAAAAGCTACAATACAAGTAGCGAGAAAAGCATCTGCCGCCATGGTGAGTGTGCACGCGTAAAAGAAATGTAACAGTCGTAAAAGGGGGGCAAGCATGGTCACAGCATGGCCTCCATATCCTGCACCTCTACACTAACAAACAACTCAGCTCCCTTCAGCAAGGTTGACTTTGCATGAACATATTTACTCATTGTGATTGCCAGCTTTCTGCCAGCCCCTTCTGGTGAGAGAATGAGCAAACACGTCCTAGTCCCCCGTGGTCCTGCTGTAAACCGAAGGCTGAAAGACGCAGAACAAAAGGAGGGGAAAGGAGCAGTCAGAAAGGTAAAGAAAAGTAGGCTGAAGTTTGAAAGCAGTGGAGTCGAGAGGTTGAATGGACCATGTTTGTCTTCACTGCTACTGATACCAACTGCAGAGTGAAAGGAAACTGGGAAAATAAGACAAATAGGGGAAAAGAGTGACTTCTTCAGAAAATTCTAGCCAATAAAAACTTTTGTCTTTATAGTGTTTACTCTCTTAGGATTCCTCAGTGAGTCTGTTTACATGCACATTGATGTTTTTATATAGCACATCAACATGTTCTAGCAAATCTCTATTATATATGATATATGATACAGGCTGGGGGTGTTTATGTACACAGACGCACAGAGAAATTACAAATAAAGAAATCCTGACTCTTAAATCTTGAATCTTGTATTATTCTGAATACGACAATATTCTGATTTTGATACGGGTCAGTATACGGTATATCACATTTGGATTTTCCGAATACGCCTTTCTTCTAAATGTAGCATTTTACGATTCAAATATGTAAAATGTGCTGTTATAATTTGAGTTTTAGGAGCATTCATCGGGCATCTCAACTTGGGTTTTGGCCTGCCTGTTTACGGTCAGCTCTGCACATTGTACACAAACCGACCAGTCAACAGTTTGCAAGGTTGGAGCAGAGATGCATGGTCAACAGAAAAGCCCACATTTGTGGTTGGAAGGAGAAACACACCATCACTCTCTTTTATGAAAGACTTGGAAATCAACCGTTTTTTTATTATCCAGAAATATTGCAATATCGGCCTGCTCAAGAAGGTGTTTGTGCAGTCAAACAAGTTCATCTGTGGTGAACTTGTTTGACTGCACAAACACCTTCTTGAGCAGGCCTAGTTTGAAAAATCTGAATATGCATGGCTGCATTTAAATATACATTTTTAATTGGCTATTAGTTTTTATTAGAAATTGTGTCTTTTTCAGAATAAGGGCTACAACAGGAGCATTTTGTGCATGTAAGTGAAGTCACTGATGCAGTGTCAAAGGAGTCAAAAGCCAGCCAGCATGTAGGATGAAGTCGTAGCCCACTGCTGCCCCTGGGAACTGCTGGACAAAACCCGAGTCCAACACCTGACACCTCCCTGTGAATGATCCTCTAAAGAGCGCAACCTCCTCAGCCAAGCCAAATCAACTCAGCCATTTACACACTCACTTCAGAGACAGTTTTAAAAGTTTCATACCTTCAAATTTCAACAAAAATCTTGACTGGAAATCACTTATTATTGTTATTTTGAAGTTAAGATTTGCAGTTAGGATTAACCTCAGATAAGAGTAATACTTATGAAAATGAGTGTGGAGGAATCTATGAAGATCTTGAGTATAGGATGCTGATTTGAGGTATTTATTAACCATCAGTTTTCAAAATCTAAAATAAGAATGAAACCAGGGTCACTAGAGAATTTAAGAGAAAATTCAGGATGACTTTAGTCACCTGGAAACTCGAGCTACATTAGCTGCATTACAAAATGACATCATGAGAAAGCACCTGCCTGTCGGACACATTGCTTTGCCCAGGAAACAGCTGCCCATCTATTGTTGTCTGGAGTTTTGGTTTATGGACAACATGAACCTCTCAACAAAGCCAAGTCCCCGTGGATGACAATGGCTCGAAGCTCGAGGCAGAGTGAAGGGCATGCGGTGTTAAATGAAGTGCAATGTCAGCCTTTTACTTGTTTTTATTGGGCAGTCGAGTGGACGGTGCTGCTCAGTTGGGGGCTGCAGTAAAAGAGGAGGGAGGATTCTTTCACACTTAGGTGTCTGTCCTCCTATCAGATCAATTGATACGAGGCTCACAGTCGCACACAGACACACGTGTTTCTATACAAAGGCTGATATAAATTATACTTTCAGTGGCGGCTGAACACTGGTTGTGATGCAGAACAGCTAAAAAGGTTTTCTGGAACACATTCGTCACCTTTTATAGACACTCGGATGGATGGAAGCAGTGCCGGGGTGCAAACGTTGAGTGCTGTTGACAAAAAAAAGGCAGGTGTATGTTACATGTATTTTCTCGACCAATAAAACACATCAATATGCACATTGCTGGCAGATTAGATCATAACCTGAGCACTGTGTTTCTACCGGACACCTCATGATCATGAATAAATAAATAATTGCAACCATGACGACCTTTCGGAGCAGTGAAATTCATCCTCATGACATTATAAAACCTGGTTCGGTCAATGAATCTCAACAGCATGTATTTATCTTTAGTTTACTTGACTACTGTAACAGTATCTTCAAAGATCTCTCTTTAAAAAATCAATCAGACCGCTGCAGCTAATTCAGAACACTGCTGCTCACTAAGACCAAAAAAGTGGATCACATCACTCCAGTTCTGAGGTCTTAAAGCTGGCTTACTAAGAATTCATTTTAAAATAGTGCTGTTCGCTTATAAAGCAATGAATGGTTTGGGGCCAAAATACATTTCTGATCTACCGCTACATCATCAAGGATCTAGACCTCTCAAGTCATTGGGGATAGGTCTAATTTTTGTCTGTCTGACAAAACAAACCACAGAGAGGCAATTTTCAGTTTTTCCATACCACATATCTGCAACAAACTGCAGGTCTGCTGCAACTCTCCGTTCTTTTAAATGAAATTTCCTTGTTGTTGAAAATGTAATACACCAATCAGCCACAACATTCTGACCACTGACAGATGAAGTGAATAACATTGATCATATCAGTACTATGTGGTGTTCGGCTGGAAAACCTTGGATTTTGCCATCTGTGTTGATGAGACATAGACACCCAAATAAACATTGTCCCAGAACAAGCACACTCCCTCATGCAAATGGAAATCCCAAATGTCACTGGCCTACCAACAGGACCTGCCAGCCTTCATCTTCCTCCCAGTGCAGACATCACAGGCCACATCTTCAGCTCCAGCATAGCAGTGATCAGCAGCAGCAGCTTGGTGTCCAGTCTTCTCCAGCTCCTCCACTAACGCTGCTAGTATGACGTTTTTCTCCAGGACAGGCCTAAAATCTTCCTGCTCTGAGAGGAGCTTAGAATATCTTACCATCCTCTCCATCCCAGTGTGTTTTAATACAGTCCATACAGTAGCTGTGTCCACAGGAAGTAGTCACCGGATCCTTCAGTAGATCCAGACAGATGGAACAGCAGATTGTTTCTCTTTCGAGCTGATTTCCTCGCTGTGCCATTTCACCTCTCAGTAACAGCGACTGTTTGAGTTCCACTTTCCCGTACATGAAACTAGTTTGAGCTCTGATCTACAAATCACGTGTTCTTGCAGTGAACGGGGCCTGACAGCTCTTCCACCTGTCAAAGTGCAGATCTGAAGGGGAGGGAACCAGGAAATGTGTGGACAGAGTGGAGCTGCTGTGTTTGAGAGCAGGAAGGAGAGGAGGGTTATCAGGCTGAGATTCATCCCAGGAAGTGGAGGGAAACGCTGAGAGTTTAACCTTTTTACAGCAGTGCTCATTTCTCATCAATTTTTTATTTCTCAAAATTAAAATGCATTAGCAGAAATGCTTTTGCATTTTAATTTTCAAATTTGACATTTCCAATTGAATTTTGGTAACTATTTGCTGGGGCATCTTTTGAAAATTAAATCTTAAAAGTCCTTTTCTTTTTCATTTTAATTAAGTCACAGAATTAGCAGTCTTGAAGAAGAAAATGAAAATGCAGCTTGGATTACTTATTAATCATTTTATTTATGAGTCAAAAAATGCAGCTTTATTCTGAAAATGAAAAAGCATTTCTGCTAATGCATTTCAAATAGAGTTTTGGTCCATATTTTCTTCCATAATATGCGGCTATAGCTCTTGAAAATGAGCAACAATCTGCAAAATCCTCACAGTTCAAGCAAAATGGCGGACTTCCTGTACGTTTTAGCGTATGGCTGCTACCGAATTTTTTGTGCAGCCTAACGTTCTACATATGCCTACCAAATTTCGTAGATGTAGGTAAAAACGTTGTGGTCTAAGTGGCTTTTTCAAATTTTCCAGGTGGCGCTATGGAGCCATTTTGTCAGTCACATGTGCAATTCCCCCAAAATATTAAATAAATACAAGTTTCATGAGTTTTTGAGCATATTTAGGCCCTCAAAATTGCAATTGAAAAGTCGGAAGAAAAATAATAAAAAGAAACCGAGCAATTTCAATAGTATATTGCTAGATTGAGTTATCAAAATAAAGTACTGGAGTTTCAAAATGGATCTCAATTCATATTATATTCTTATATATTCTGAATCAATGGTATAATGATAAATAACAGTGACAATTTCAGGCTTTTATCTTTAATAGTTTCGAAGATGATGTCATTTGAAAGTTTTAATTTCCCAGTGCAGAATTAAAAAAAACAAATAAATCTCAGGAAAGTTTTTATATATAAAGCTAAAATTTCACAAAAATCTTTCTAAATATCTATTTTTCCTTTTATGTTATGAAAAATTCAGGCAAATCAGAGATGGTCGAGCAGAAATTGTTCTAAAAATGTGATGATTTCAGATGGAATGACCCATGAAGCAGCATTGTACCAATCAGAAACTACAGGCTTATGGGCGCCCCAATAGCCTAATGGTTATGTCTCGTGACCTAAGTGCAGAGGCGTAGCTGCTGACCTGGGTTCGATTCTGACCTCGGATGTTTAGCACATGTCCTTCCCCACTCTATCCACTGTCCTATCCAATAAAGGTGTAAAAGGCCAAAAATAAATCTTTAAAAAAGAAACTACAGGATTATAAAGATCCTAATAATTTTGGAAAAGTCATTGCATCGCAGACATAATGACGTGATAGATGGTTTTTCATTGTAAACTGAATAAACAAATAGATCTAAAGCTGTTAAACATACATAAAGTGTGACCAGTATGATCCTGAGCCAGCAGTTTTCCCATTTTTATTGTTGAGACTGACCAGTGGGATCCCTCCAGCAGTCCCTCATGTGCCCCAGCTTAACTTGTGCATGCAGAAGAAAGCCTGAACCTGCTATTTAGCTGCTCAACTTAATCCCAGAAGAGGAACATTTATTTACATTCAGTGGACTCAAGTTTGACAGCAGAATAATGGCTTCAGCTCCACTGGGGGATAATATATGTTCGGTTTTGTGTGTGATGCTAAAAAAAAATGCATGTAATAACTTGCATTCCTCTTCACCTCACCTCTGAACCTTATTCACAGTCAGTCACAAACAAACGGAGCATGCAAAGGCTGGATGTTGTTTCACAAAGGCATTACTCTTTTCTATACTGAGGGAGGCACTGTTGGATTTATTGGTTCATCTGGAGGAATCGTTACGACGAGGATTCAGTTCTGAGAAAAATAATTGCAATCAGCCTTTCAAACAACCGTCAAGAGTAACCTGAAGGATTCATTCACTATGTTTTACAAAGTCATGAAACAATGAACGTACAGGACTTGCATCAGCAGTTCTTCCATTCGATATC
Source organism: Chromis chromis (assembly GCA_900302755.1). NCBI lineage: Eukaryota > Metazoa > Chordata > Actinopteri > Pomacentridae > Chromis > Chromis chromis. The sequence goes on from OMNN01102670.1 coordinate 17,413, forward strand.
CTGAAGCAGTTTGTTGAGGTGAAACAAGAATACAGTTGGCTTTGAAAATCTAAGCTTTGACAGCTGTTCAGCACAGGATTAAATGTGTTTTCAGGCACAAACCTGGAATAAAAAAAAAATCACAGTGCTTATTTTTACACACAATGAAGAAGCTGATCCACTAATCCATGCCACAGGTGCACAAATACCTGTGTAAGCAGAGTTAAGACTGATAAAAGCTCTTGGAAGAAGAAAAAAGGAACAAGGAAAAGTTCCCACACTTTGACTGTTTTGTTTCTCTCTGTGTCCTTTTTTTTCAATCCTGCCAAAATGTAAAGCAGTGTGCCAGTCATGAATGAAAAAAAAAAAGTGAAGGGGGAGGGATAAAGAATAGAAAAACCAACAGTGACTCGTGTAACTCACCTGTTGGTGAGAGTTTTTGTTTGGTGTTCATTCAGACAGCAGGCGGCCGGGTGGCCCCTCCCTGAGGCCGCTTCGGTTCCCAGGTAGAGAGAACCGAGATGGGAGGAGAGTTCCCACCACACTCCCTAACCGTTCTCACCGCAGCTCATTGGTTGGACGTTGCCTCATCGCTGAAACACGACACTCGGCGGCGGTGCAGGCAGGTGTATGGTGCTGCAGGGCACAAGGAGCTGGGAAGTGTGTGTGCCAGACACGAGGACAAAGAGGAGGAGGAGGAGGAGGATGAGCAAGTTTCACTCAGCTTAGTCATACCTTCAGACTCTGCAAGTATCATACATGTGAGGCATCGTTGAACACCTTGTGTGCCTGTGTTTGGAAGCATTCACTTCGCCTTTGTGTGGAGCAGCTGCTGAGCCAACCTGAAGTCATGTGTACACAAACAGTGGCTATTTTGCCAATACATAGGCAAATGAGCCTTTTACATCAAATGATGTTGGTTCCCACACAACTTATCACAATCACTGCCGCTTTAGAAGAAAGAAGGGAAGGATTTTTTTTCTTTACTTCTGTACTCACTAAGCTGCCATTGTTGACAGCAAAAACATTTTTTATCCAACTTGATTTCAAGTCTTTTTCCCTTAATCAGTTTTTCACGTGTTCAGAAAACAGCTGAAAAACATTCAAAATCTATCTTGCAGAAATAATGGCAAGTTTTCAGGACAGTTTCTGTCTTGCAGAAATAATGGCAAGTTTTCAGGACAGTTCTGTGTTTTTATTTACCTTCTGACATTTTAATGCAGACAGCATAATATTTACAACTCTATTAAAAATGTCAATGTGGTTGGAAACAGTCATCACTGTGATGGCAGCATCTGCAACCGCACGATGATTTAAATGTTGCTTCTGCACTCACACATCTGTCTTTATGGTTTGCACTTAAAGGTGGAGCATTAAATTCTAATCCAACACACTTTTTGTCAAATTCAGAGTCAATATCTCCTCATGGTGCACCAGCTGTCCTTTTTATGTGTGAGCTGGAAAAAAAATTAGAGGTTATGACAGAGTGACTTGGACTGATCCATACAACATTGCACTGTAAAAATGAAAAGTGTCTTCAACTTAAAGTAATCTGTAACTGGCTGCCTTAAAAATCTAAGCTAAGAGAGTAAGTGTTTCCCATGCTTTAAGTTTAATTATTAGTAAAACCAACAAATGTGAATGGATGTCATCAGTTGTAAAATCATAAAAACAAAAGTTGTTTGAACTAAGTATCTTGTTAAATTATTTTGTAATATTTAGTTGTGCAAAAATGATAAAAGTTGGCTTAATTAAGAATCTTCTTGTATTAACTTAACTTTTTAAGGAAGGCTGGTGCTTTTTTTTTTTTTTTAGAAATAATTAATCTAAGGCAGAATATTACATTCATTCAAAATTATGAACCGTTAACTTGCTTACAACTCAGGTTATGTTGAGCTCACTCTGCACGTTAGCCCAGCACTAAGAGGCCATTAACTGCTACAGAAGTCTCTGTCATGGTGGCCCATTGCTAGCTAAAACCCCACAAAGCTCTGTTTCAGAGCTTTGTGGGGTTTTAGCTAGGCACAGAAACGCTGAAAACTGTCTCACCCATCGACAAGAATCAAAATTCAAACACAACACAGCTAAAGTACAATCACAAAACTACTCATTCAACAATTTGGATTAGAACATTAACATTTCTATGGTTTTGAACACAGCAAACGAGCTGCAGTCTCTCCCATCGCAAACAGTGAGAGACTCCAAAAAGGTACTACAGCTATGTACAGTATATCTTCTGGATGTCCCTTGTCTTCTGCCTTATCAGTTAATATATTGATTGAAGACTGATCATTAACATCCCCAGTATTAACTCCAAAAGTCCCCAAGAAGACACTGAAGTACAGATAATTAGTCCTGGTGTCTTGCACATTTTTTTAGGTCCACTCATATATAGTTGAGCGAACTTGTGTATATAATAATAATCTAACCTTTAGTGATCCCCTTGGGGAAATTCCTTCTCTGCATTTGACCCATCCTATTCAAAGTTAACCTTAACTATACATATTAGGAGCAGAGGGCTGCCGTGGTGCAGCGCCAGGGGAGCAGTCAGGGGTTAAGGGCCTTGCTCAAGGGCCCACAGTGGTGGTGACTGGGACAAGCGGTCGCTCTCACTTTCCCACCTCAATCTCTTGCCAGTCCGGTGGCTCGAACCAGTGACCCACCGGTTACAAGTTCGCTTCACAAACCACTAGGCCATCACTGCCCAATTTATATTAAGGACATTCATCGTTTTAGTTGAGCTCTCTTGGGAAAATGAGCTGTAGTAGCTTGTATTTGTAGTGTGCTCAGTTAGTAAAGTTTGGCTTTAGTTGTTCTTGTCCACTTGTACCAGTGTTGAATTGCTGGTTGCTACAGCTGGAAGGACATCTTGGCAGGCCTGAGCAAAAGATGCACCACCTGAACCGGAGCTGGTAATAACAGGATGTGGCCCTTCAGACTGAACCAAGTGCTCACCACATCATTGGGGAAACTGGGATTTCCACCTCGGAGATTTAAAAAAAAAAAACTTCTTTAAAGTACAATAGTTTTAATACCTCTGTTTTAGTTGATTTAAAATGATGGAACCACTGTCCTGTTTTGTTTTCTCTGTAGTTTAGTCAGTAGTGTTTCAAAATGGTCTTTTCAGCCCATACATGTATCCTCCTTTGTATTCAGTTCAGTATCGGTTTTACTTTTTTGGGGTCAGTTTGGTTCTATTCATGTTATGTGACGTCATCATGGCCTGATTTTAGTCCTGTTTAGTTGACCTGTTTCACGGCACCAGAACTGTCCCATATTTTACAAATGCTCAGTCTCCTCCTGTCGCATAAATGTTCTTTTCACGTTCTAAAATAACAAAATGTGGAGCAGACCGTCAAGGTTTCAGCTGTCTCTATTACGAGGATACCATTTAAGAGGCCGACTCACACAGGTGAACTATGTCGCTCAGTGTTTCTGTGCGAAATGGAACATGACTGTGGCAAAATTAGGCTTTTATTTGCTTTTCAGCTCTTTGGAAATCTGTGTGAGGTCAGCGCAAGGTGTGAGGTTCAACAAGTCAGCCATGCATTATCTCACCTGAGACGTGGGGTGTTTGTGTCTGAACGGAGAGAGCAGGTATACCGAGATATGAGTGAACTTGCCCTGCACCCGGGGAACGTCATGAACTCCGGGGTAGCTTTCTGAAGTCGCCGCTTTATCACAGGTTATTGCTTCAACGGTGACAGCTGACTTCCTGGTGTGGGTTTCAACAAGGCTTGGTTCTCATGTTTGGCTCAGGCAAGGACCCACCTGGAGACGTGTTTGCCGTCACCTCAGCCTGACTGGAGCAATAACAGGTGGGAGTTTAGATGTTCGATTTCTGCTTTCCTTACTCAGGTTAAATAAATGCACATTTTGACAAAAGGTGCAACAAGTACAATACTGTATATACGCACATGCACAATGCATGTTGTTGATCCTGGTACTATGTATATGAAAGTGTGCTTTCTGCTGGAGATTTTGTCACTATGATCAGGTTTTGTGTTTTGTGTGCACTTAAACCAATGGCATATTTTCCTCTTCGCATTGGGCTTATAAGGCGGTAAGTTTGAGGTGGAGAGTTTTTGCTTATTTAGGACAAGTAGAACATGACAAAATTCAAGCCCACGTGGTGGTATAAAATACGTTTTGTGGAGTCAAAATCCAAACCAAAACAGTTGTGAAATATTCAAGTCCACTGTTTATCTTTCACAAGAATTAAGTGTGTGTCTGAATGAACAATTAAATGTGTGTGTGTGGGAGAGAGCCACTGCCTCTGGCTTCTGCCTCTGTCTGTTAATGTGTGTAAGTCTGCAAGCAAGGCAATGAGCCCGGCTGTGTGCCTGCTGGAACTGCACGTGTGTGTGCGTGTGCATGTATGCGTGTGTATGTGTGTGTGTGTGTGCGGCTGCTGACGGGACCTGTCACTATCAGGCCCACACATCTCTGGCACTGTCTGTGTTGACACTCTGCCCGAGGGGGAACGAGCCTGCAGAGGTTGAGGAGAGCAGCGGTTTCCCACGACTGCTGCTCTCAGTCTCGGCCCTGCCTCTGCATTCCAGGACTGCCAGCGCTCTGTAAATGTTTGGACAGCCTTGAACAAATAACACACCTTGAAAGGCACAAGCACAGGCCCTCTCTCTCTCTCTCTCTCTCTCTCTCTCTCTCTCTCTCTCTCTCCCTTTGCCACACACCCCCTTCTCCTCATCCACCTCCTTAAGCTCACATAGCTAACACCCCAAACCCACCCAAACCACAAATCTACCTCCTTTGCAGCCGCCCGCCCAGCTACTGCCTCTTTCAAACTTTCCCAGCTTCACTCTCATGCACAAATAAACACCGGCCCATACTGTGTTACTATTGTACACTTGCATACACAAACACACAGACACACACCTGTGTATATGTAAATACACACACATGTCTATTATTTTTTCTGACAGCAGGACCGTGGCTGTTTTAACTTTGCAGGATTATGCTTGCAAACACAGAGCTATAGGAGAAGTACATTTCTGTAATGAAAAGTTTTTTTTTGTTTTTTTTTTAAACACAGCATGCGTATAATTGACTCCAGATGCATTTGGATCTACCATTAAGATATGAAGTTTCTGCTTAGAATGTGTAATAATAATGTTTGATTGGAGGTGATAGCAACTCCATGTAGAAACCAGTCTGTCCTCTAACTTTCCCAACAATGCTCAATTCACTGAAAAAAACCATGTACACTATCTTTGTCATTATTATCAAACAAAAATGCCAAAATCAAGATTTTATGATATAAGCTATCTGATTAGCCGGTGCCAAACCTAAGAGGGCCAGTCAAGATAACACTGCTATCTTGTGATCTTCTTTAGTGGCGTCAGCCTGTAGTTTACTTATTGTTTTATCAGCGCAGTTTTTGGCAAGAAAACACTAAAAATCATATATGGATGTAAAGTGGAATGTTTTCTGGTAGCATTTGTGTTGAGCAAGGCCCTTAACCCTGTCTGCTCCAGGGGCGTCTTAGTGTGGCTAACCCTGTGCTCTGACCCCAGCCCCCAAAACAACCTGGGATATACGAAAAGAGAATATCTTGCAGGACCAGGACATTAAGTTGCCTCATATCAAGTAGATATCAAGTTGATGAGCTAATGGAACTAGTCACATACACTGATCACACACAACATTAAATCTACTTGTCTATTATTGAGTAGTTTCTCTGCGTGCCAACAAGACAACGCTAACTTATCGGGCAATGGGGCGTCCTGTGGCGTCCGGCACAGTGATGTTGTCAGGGGACGCTTTGGGTCCTGTGAGTTGTGGCTTAGGGCGTCCGTAGATTGGACACATCCCACGGATGCTCAAATGGATTTGGATCTTAAGAGTTTGGAAGTTGGGTCAATGCTTTGGGGTCTTTGTTGTGTTTACTGAGCAGTTTTTGTGGTGATGTGGGGTGCATTGTCCTGCTAAGGGGGGACACCTGTGTTGATGAAAGGATATGCTTGTGCTTGGTCCAGAACAATATTTAGGTGGGTGGTACGTGTAAAAGTAACATCTACATGGCTACCAGGACCAGAAGTTTCCCTGTAGAACTCTGCATTGTAACAATATGATAAATGTCATTAATTTCACCTGTCAGTGGTTCTAATGTTGTGGCTAATCAGCGTACAGCTGTTCTAACTAGTCCCTATCAATAAACAGCTAACTTAGCAAACATATTAACACTGCCAGTAATGTTACACAATTAGATACCTTTATAAACTATCTCTGCCTAGCCAACTGTGGCAACTGTGGCTCGGGTGGTAGAGCGGGTTGTCCACTGATCGCATGGTTGGCGGTGCAATCCCACTGTGCCCCCACATGACGAAGTGTCCTTCTGTCCCCAAGTGTCCCCAATGGCAGGGAGGCACCTTACATGGCAGCTCTGTTGCCATTGGTGTGTGTGAATGGGTGAATTAGAAACACATTGTAAAGCGCTTTAAATACCACTAAACTAGAAAGGTGCATATAAGTGCAGACCATTTACAAACTTACTTACCAGAAGAAACACTGGAAGTTCAGCATCAAACTTTATTCCATACGCCAATGTTAACTCGGAGTACTTCTTCACTCTCTTATGTAGAACTGAGGAGAGTCTGGATGCTGCAGTGACTCACTATCACCTGTTGAGGTATACAGTGGTATTATGAGACTAGGCCAGCTGGTTAGAATGCTAACTTCAGTAAATATCTCTGCAACACAATACATAGATGTCTTTGATGTAATGTCAGAATTGCTATTTCTTCATACTAACATATATCCCCCTAATCTGATTATTGCATCTTTTATTCTGAGAAAATGACATTTTTACCTGTGGTAAAACAAGACAATCCCAATAACAATTGATGCAATTTTTGTATTTCTTACAGACGATTATTGTCCTTTGTTTAGATCTGTGTGGAGTGGCATACCACATACTACTGCTAGGAGTCACCAAAGTCAAACATTTTTAAGTCCTACATTTACACGGAGTCTCAACTTAAGGCACAGTTACTAAAGTCCTTTAAGGTAGAGCTGTTTGGGCTCAAGAAGCTGCAGAGGAAAATTATCTTTGCCCACATCCACAGTGGTTCTTTCCCAGGAATTCAGCTTCCAGCCTGGCTTAGCACATTTGGCAGTGTTCATGGGTGGGAAACAAGTGAAGGACTCAGCCCAGTATCCTAGGAATTATTTCTGTATTTGACGATATTATACCCTACAACTTATGTGCAAATACAGGAAGTATTGTGACCTTTATGTACAAAGGTAAAAAGTAATGGCTTACAGGGTGGGGTGATGGATTTGCATGAAAAAAATCCAAAGTTTACATCTTGGAACAGACGTGCAATTATGTTTGTCTTTGCAACCATGATCTACTGACCTTAGTCAGATCAACCAGTAGGAGGCATTTGTACCCAAGTGTTTTAGTTTCTGAACCCAAGCCACACTTCCACTGTAATTTCTTTGCCATACAACATCATTTCCCAAAACTCATCTACTGTATACTGTTGCCATGGACAGATACTGCAGACAGCTAGAGTTACAAAAGTGTTGACATAATGTAATATGCAAGGATAACATTGTTGCTGAATGACATGATAATATTAGTCTTGTCTGTTGGTAGAAGGATCATGTCCTTGTCACAGAACTAATGACACCTACCAGGGGCAGAGGCAAGGGGTGTCCCAGGGTGCCGACGGCCACCACAGCCATAAGTCTGGCCACCCAACACAACCAATAGAGAAGCCAGTTACTCAAAGACTATGCACAAACTCAGAGAACTGGAATGACATAACTTAACTACTGTTTTTCTTTTTTTCTTTCACATTTTGTGAACCATTTCTCTATGGCCATTGTTCCCATACGGATGCATTTTAACAGTGAATCTACCCCCCATTCAACCACAAACAACCCAAACAGTTCTGGCCAACCAGAGAATATTTACATTGGTTTTTTAGTAGTGCAAAAATGTTGTATTATTGTCACTGAAGATTGTATAAACAGAAAAAAATGCATGTTTTATATATAAATAAAGAATCTGTTCGCTATTTAAAAAAAAAAAAAGTTTAAAGTGCTTATGGTTTTCAAGACTGTAGGGGTGAAACCTACTTTAAAGAACTCTAGAAAGAAGTAGTGCAAACTGCTGACCTGTGCTATATTGGCCCAGAACCTCAAGCCAAAGAGAAAGAAAATTCAGAATAAAAGCCTGGGTGGGCACATTGTGAAGTCATAAATAGATGGATGACCTGAGCAAGATAAGTATACTTTTGAGTTAAATATCTGACATGTACTTTACTGTATCAAAAGCATAACATTTGCAATTGTTCCAAATTTTTAATCAGTTGAGGATTACATAAAAAAGGTGTATTATATGGTGGTCCTCATATACTTCTACATGGAAGTCTTGCTTGCATAAGTAAATAATGTGAGTGACCAAAAAACCTGGCCACCACTATAAAAAAGTGTCTGTCTCAGCCACTGACACCTACTGGTTGGTACAAGCCAACAGCTGGAGTTGGCACAAACGTATTCAATAGGAGTTCAAAACAGGGAAACAGGGAGTCAGAAAATGTTTCACAGAGGTTCCTCAGTCTTTCCTTTTACTGTATGTCATTTATGGTACTTGATTTACCTCATTGTGCTTTTAAAGTTATGACCTGGGTTAAAAAAAATGCTTTTGAAACACATTTTGAAAAGGTCTCTAAAAGGTTAGAATCTACAAGTCACCTTATAAAATGTAAATATTTTTAGATCACCCAGTACAGAATGCTAAAATGCAAAGCAGCAGTGTTTTATATTCCCATAAAGCACAACAATCATTAGTCACACAAGTACCGAGAAAGTGCAGGGCAGTCTTGTGCAGCTTATGCATTCTTTACAGCATCTAATGACAATTTTGGCAATGTTCAAACCTACAACAATGAATATTTTTTGTAGTATTTATGCTCATATAGAACTCAAAGGCAGCTGAGGCAGAAAAGAGCATTTGAGTTCCCTTTTGAATATCTGTGAACTAGTTCTGCTTGATCTGACAAGAGAGAAAAAAGTGCAGCATGTATTTGTTTTGACACATATATCCACCCCCAACAAATTTACATGACCTCCTAACCGCATAAGGCCTTCCTGCCAAAGAGGAGATGTGAACATGATGATAGTTGTCAAGCTTCTAATTGCAAAACAAAACTACACTTTAATAACATAAGAAATAACAACTGCTTTCTCCAAAAAGTGTTCATAATACACACTGTGGATTTAGGCGCCCAAGCTACTGTGAGTCAAAACATCCATGTCATTAGGATAAATGCCTGCATAACTGTCAGAAAGTCCCTCCCTCATACAGTATGTGAACAGCGCATTCATTGGGCACCAGGCTGGATGAACAATAACACGGCACAATAACAGCGAGGATGAACCAGTCTGAATTCCCACACAGCCACCAACGCTGCGCCCTGATGTCTGGCAGCAGCTGTGGAATCTGGAGTTTCTTGCTCATCGTAAATCCCACGAAACATAACGCAGGACAACTTCCACTGCGCTCCTTGGGCAGCAGCCACTCAAACGCGCCTCTGTTTTCATTGTCGGGAGGCCTCGGGGTACATATTTCTGTGATTTGGCTTTTATGCTCAGCAGTTTTGCAGCTGTGATGACATTTGGGTGTCGCCCCCCTGTTTCTCACGATCCTGCTGCCAACGCTGCTCCGGCCACTGGTCTTCAGCCAAGAGTGAGGTCTGTGTGTCAGCCCCCACTTCTTATGTACACATGCACAGTGAAAGAAGGTGCTTTTGAAAAAATATACTCCTGGCAAATGAGTTAAACCGCAGTGGACTTTTTTTTTTTTTTTGTCAGGGTCAGTTTTCCAAAGTGCAGCTCAATGGTTTCAGGGGGAGGAAGGGTTCAGTCAATGCACAGATCTCCGTTGTTTTTGTGCATTGTAGCTGCATACTAGAAGATTTCTGAAGAAATTTTGAGTGTGGCAATGTTAATATGTCATGCTGTAATTATACATAAGGTATACTTTATATAAGTAAATTTTATCTTGAAAAGCCGGTATGTTTCATCGCACCTAATGTCACCCACTCTAACTGAGGGAAAGTTATGGATTTTCAAAAAATTCATAAAACTTAAACTGCGGCTGTATAAAAAGCATAAAAGATATCAAAACACAGATTTAAATGAATATCATTCAAAGCCTTGTGAGACGATTAAAGTTTGAATGAAGTTTCTACTGTAAAATATGCCAGAGCTGCAGGGTTCCAAAGATGGCTTTGTTTTGGCAGTTGAAAGACTGACTTTCCATTAATTTCAATGGGGATTTTTAACGCAGTTTTGCATTTGGTAAAAAACGTATCTCTGCCGAAAGTCACAGCACACCATACCTGATCAAGCTGCTTGTTTTGATATATAATTTGTATGGGTTTTATCAAAGCTGCAGGACAAATTAGGGGCTGAAAATCATGTCAGAAGAATCTATAAGAATAAACCCAAGGAATAAGAAGTGTGCTTCAATGTTTATGCATTGGACACTTAATAAGACATATTTTAATGTATAATAACACATATATGATGATGATGACAATGTTTTATCTTTGTTATTTAAACTCTTGTCAGTTTTAGTTTATTGAAATAGACAGCCTGTTATAGGGAGCTCAATGCTGAAGTAAATGGATCTCCACTGTGGGACAGATTAGACATTTGAAACTAAATGCTGGATTCTCAATGTCTTAAAACTGTAATGGCCATGACAGGTCAACGCAATGTTCCCCAAGAAATATTTATTGGCACCAGATCATCAGGAAATCCAACAACAAGAAGGTTAAGGTTCCTCCAAGATGTATACCTTCTTTCACCTTTATAAGCTGTGTTACTCCAAATAAACACTTTTCTCTCTCGTCTTCCTCTACATAAACAGGCGCTCCGAAATGATTTCCTGGTTTGGGAGGGACTAATGAGCAGGGAGGAAGGGGAGCAGGTTGGATTCTCAGAGGGGCGATAATGGTGGGAGTTCCCCACGGTCTGCTTGTTCTCAGCTGTCCTCCCGGAAACCTCGGTCCAGCTGCTGCCCATTACACTCAGGAATGTTACCCCCGGGTCGGATGCCAGGAGCGCGGTGGCACATTAATGACAGAGTGACCACGGGCCGAGGCCACTTGTGAGTTATTAACATGGCACACTCAAATCCTTCCCATGCCCCTCAGCTACCCCCCCCTCCCTCAAACCGCCCACTCTGACAGCAGCTGCCGTGTCTTGGTTTCCCAGAGTCAGGAAGCAGGGAGTGTGTCAGCATGTGTGTGTCAGGGTGGGGAGTTTATGGGGTCATGGTATCTGATTAATTGTTCAGATATGCATGCCAATGGTTCCTGTTTTGTCTGTCATGGTGTGGGTCAATTTGGCTAATCGTTCGACACAGCTGGGACTTTATGTGTGAGAAAAACTGTAGAAACACTATCAGCTGTTCACAGGAAATCAATGAATCCATCCATCAATCAGTATGTTTGGCTTTAATAATTGCAGACATGAAGCCTATAAGGGAAAATAAAACATCGGATGTATGAATTACTGCATATTTCAGACAAACATTTCATTCAAGAGCCAGAAGTCGGAAAATATGAATTTTTTGGTGGAGATGGAAAAACTTTAATTGACTGGATTACGGTTGTGAATGAAGCTATACACGTAAAACCACCGCATATGACTCACTTCCTGGCTCTGCACCATCAAAGGTAACTGAAGCTCTGAAGTGCTTTTGAAAACGTCCAAGGAACAAAAAAAATTACACTCATTTGACGGGACATCTCTTTAAGAACGTACTCAGCGTGGAGACTCACTTGAACGTACATCAAGTCCGCGTATTTCCTCTGATCGGGCCGAATGTAAAACATGTTTGTCATTGTTTGAACCGGCTTGATTGGCAGAATTTAAGGACTCCACTCATGCTGCCGTGTATGAGCCCAGAGAGTGTGTTACAAGGCCCCGAAAAGCTTGTGGATGGTAGTTTTTCTTTACATAATCTCTCCACATATTCAGGCGGTGAGCACCTGGGCAGATCATTTTGGTCCTTAATGATATGGCCAACAAAACAACCCATATGGTACTTGAAGGAAGTTTTTTAGAGCCCGGGCCTAATTACAACACGGGACAAAAAAATCAAACCACCCCTCACTTAATTGGCTTCTTTTCTTTTCATGCTCCTATACATGGCCATTCAATCATGAGATGGAGGCAAACAAAACCCTTGCTCTCTCCTTGACCCAAAACACTCCTCTAATTGCCGCTGCCCGGTCAGCTCCAGTTGTAGGTGGACCATCCTATAGCAGAGCATCTCCAACACAGCACCATGAGATAAACATACAATGGTGCATCGGGGGAGGGGGGGGAGCAAACCCAAAGAATGTGATTATTTCTACACTTGAGTATTACAGATAATATCAGTAATATTTAAAGCTTTCCATGGTTGCAAATGCATACGTGACATCAACCACATAGGTGCAGAAAGAGTGAGATGACAGGAAAGTGGTTTTCATATGAGTCACGTCACTTCCCTGATTCAGTTAATCGGTGCTCAGTCATTTATGTATTTTCTATTATTATGTGGAAGAATTTACATGTCCCAGCCTACAGAGGTCACAGTAAAGTATGTCATAGTCTCATCCTCATCTGTCCTCTTCTTTCTATCTGTGCTTGCATGGGGAGTTAATGGGGTCATGGTATGTGATTAAATGTTCAGATATGCATGCCAATGGCTCCTGTGAGGTTTCTCTGCACTGTGTATGTTTAAGTGTTACTCTGCTGCTGAGGTCACGACCCAACACATTCACATATGAGGCATCTGCGGCTGCATGCCAGGGCAGCCCTCCGCCAGAGAGACGACTGATAGGACATGTGAGGACAAACACAGGTGAGGAAACATGATGAACTCGTATCACTTCTGGAGTCTTGCAGGAGGGACTGTTGGCTTCCCAGTTCTCACAACACAAGTTCTAATAAAGCTTTACTCAAAATGTTTAGGACATTTCAAGGATGTTCATCATTTCAAATATTGTAAGTATTGTAAGTAAAACGTTTTAGCTGCAGCATTCAGATTCATTCAGTTACAAAGCTAAGATCCTAAACCAGCATCAAAACAAATGTTTGCAAGATGTTACTGAGGCGTCAGATGACAGAATTCTTTTTATAAAACATTCTTGTAATGTGATATATAAAAAAACACACACAACATTCAAAAATTGTTTGCAGGATGGTATTGATGCCTCAGACAACAACACATTTTTTAAAAATAAAACATTCCTGTAATGTGATATGTTAAGAAAAAAGATGTTATTGATGCATCAGATGACAGAATGTAACGTTCCTGTAATGAAATATATTTAAAGAGGTGGAACATTTTGTGTGTTCTGCAATATTCTGAGGGTGTTTTCTTCATGTTGTTGAGGTTTTCATTCCCATGATGTTATGTGATAACAGAGAAAGGACACACAACACATGTTTTAAGAACATTAGGGTACAACAATGTTACCACCAAACATTTAGAGGACTTTAGAGAACGCTATAAGAAGAACTAAAAGTAAACTTCCTGCTAAAACATTAGTTTTATTTTACACAGCTGCTACTATTTTATTTACTGTACTTTATTTATTCATATTTTGTATTATCTATGGTGCTGAACTGGGAACTTGAATCCATCCATCCATCCATCCATCCATCCATCCATCTAAAAACACGATAACAACTTTGTGGAACTTTTTAGAACATTTCAGAACAAAACAAATCTATTAGGGTATATCAAGAAAGCTTTCTGCAACTTTTATCACAAGGGATGAAAGATGGGACACTGAAAAAAAATTGAAGAATCTGTGAATTTCTATTAGAGGACAGGCAGCACTCAGTCACTCTTTCAACTCAGATGAATACGATTCTCAGACAGACAAGTGGAGGAGCTGCTAGTGGTTATCTGTGGGTGTGTCTGAGCCACACTGAGGCCGGTGTGGGAGCCTCTTTTCACTCTCTTCCACTCGCACGGCTGCTTCTAATCTCTGACCCCCATCAATAAGATGCATTCAGAGTCCATCAAACAGACGAGCTGCTGCACAGGCATCGGCGAGCCACTGGGGGGAGAACCATGGGAAACACTCTCTTAATTGTCCCCCCGAACCTTTTTAAAGAATATTAAGCTGCATTAGCTGACCGCAAGCCTTTCTTCGTGAGGCTTTCTTCTGGAGAGGGCTACAGGAGCCCACTCAGCCAACAGGCCATTAAACGTGACAGGTCTTTGTGGGGAACAGAGAGACAAACTGAGAGGAGAGAGCAGCTAGCGAACCCCTGCTTAATAACAAGGAGGCTAACGGGTTAGTTAGGCCTGCATCTGGTTTGTATCAGGCTCTGTGTGCAGCCTGACTTGCTCCACCGGCCTCAGATCTATTAGCGGCAGTGGAATGAGTCTCTCCATAACTCTCAGGGCCAAACAGACACAATATAAAGGGGTCATTAAAGGTAAGGTTTTCCAGCTTCAGTGATGTCAGTGCTGCACTCATATGCAGCCCCTTGTTGGCACCACAGGATGAAGAACTACTCAAAAACCAGCTTGAGTAATAAAGAATTTGCCAATAGCCTCATTCAATCATGAATAAAACAGCCAGTACATCAAAATGTCCCCCCAACAAGCAGATTTTCTTCCTTATTTTCAATGGTAAATAACCATGTAGACAGTAATGGTTTAATCAATGTAGGATTTGTGACCCGAAGAACCACAAGTGATAAAGCATTTCTTTAATATCTTTTCAATTTTGTCACGTTTGATCTTCAAGTATGCGTGTGTTTGTATGTGTTGCTTTTTTTCATTTAATTTAATTAAATTTTTTGTATACTGCCATATGTTCTATTAGGGATGGGTTTGTTTTATGGTTTTATATGCTGGGAAACATTTTATACATAATTTGTTGATGCAAAAACCAATAAAGTTTGTTTACAAATTTGAAAAAGTAAAATAGAATAAATTAATAGGCAATAAAAAGAATAATTCTAAAAAGAATCAAACATTATTCATTATAGTTTAGGGATTTACAAAAAGAACATAAAATTGTAGTAACATGTAGTCTGAAAATACATTAATTCATAAATAAATAATGGAATATGAGCATTTGTTTGAATATAATAATTTTAAAATGGAGAAATAAAAAAATTTATAGTGAATTAAGCATTTAAAATTATGTAGAACAATGATTCCATGAGTGTGAGTACATTAGAAAAAGTATAATGGTAACATTTTACAGCCTGTGACTTACATAGTACAATTTTGTTGCATGAATCCGGTGCCCATAAAACACTTACTTGTTCCTACTCGTACTTAAAAGTAAGGAAAAGTGGAAGAAAAAAAACTATGAGCAACAAGTGGGCATTTAAAAGTAACATTGATTCCTGCACAGTTAAAGCCACTGCAACATGTTACCTCATTTGTCTTAGATAACTGAATCAGAGAAACAGCATTTGCGTCATTTCATCGAATTCAAAACATTCCTTACAATTAAAGGCTTTGCTGATTTAACTTTCAGACCAGCAGATATTTTTTGATTTGTTAGAAGTGAGTTGCATTATTCTAAGCCCCTGACCCAGCATTTCTCCAGGGCATGGCTATATTGTCCTGCACATTAGCCCCATTAGGGAGACTTTATGAGCCCGGATGGAGTGAGTCATGTGTTAAGGTTGGTGTTAAGCTGCTGAACCCTTTTTTGTGCTCAGGCCTGAACTCGCCTTGTAGCTCGGAGTGACACCGGAGGGATTTAGAGGGAACAGCCGAGCATTCAGGAAGGATTCACTCAAATTTGAGGGATCAAGTCATCTCTGAGGGAAAGCGTGTGCAGTTGGTTCAATAAAAGACCAATTAGTCTCCATTTACATTTGTTCTAGTAAAGAAAATGACTTCAAAAGTGTCAATAAAACTGTTGTGATCTGATCCAAACAAGAGGAAAACCACTGAATGTTAGTAAAATAACTCTCCTCTGTCTCTTTAACCACATAACCAGTGACTTAAACACATACTTCCTACCACATATACGTCTGAGTGCTCTTTTACAAACCCAACAGCTCAACTTCTCTCTTTGTTTCACTCATTCTGTGGCTGAACTGCTCTCTGTGACCTTGTGACATCTTTACCCAAATAAGCTGCAAATACGGTCCCCTTATTGGGCCCTGAAAACGGCATATGTTTGGTAGAACGGACCCTCCATTAATCAAAAGCAGTTAAGCGCTAAATAGGCAGATCCTGCATGAGGAGCCAGGAGGAGAGATCTCCCCTCCCCAAGCTGACCGCCTCAGTTCATATCGGCCGACGGGAAGGGGATTCATCACCTTGTCATCCTCAGATAATAAAAAGCGATGAGGCTGTGTGGGCTGATGGGATTGGGATGAATGTGTGACTCTATGGTGCGGAGGGAGTGAGCGCCGATGGTCAGGAATGGGCAGGGTCTTCTTGTTGGCGACACAAAGCCGTTGCTGTGCAATCAGCTCGGTGTAAAATCGCCACTCTGTGGCCCTTACAAAGGCTCACAAAGGCAGGGGGCTGGTGGCTGGGCGGGAGTGCGGCAACACAGCTGTGAGCAGAGCCTCCACATCCCGGCTCAATATGGGCTCCTCACATCTGTAGCGGCCTGGCCCCTACTTCCGCCAGGTCCCGGGACAATGGAGGCCCTCGGCCGACCCCTTTGTTGCAATGTTTTTCAGAGCCCCTTTTTAGCCTAAATCTTAAATATTTCATTAGGCCTTCTTCGCCCCTGCTCCCTTTTCACGAGCATTTTGAAGAGCATCACCGGGACCTCTAGTCCTCACCCCCCTTCGCTGTAGTAACGCCCCGAAGACAACAAAAGGATTTCTTCTAAAACTGTTGGGGACCTGCTGTTAGTCGAAAACAAGCAGTGTTTAAAGTTAAACAGAGGACGAGGAGCACACAATGTTGTGTTTGTTGCAACGAATAATTAGAAGTTTAAGAACTGATGAAGTGTTTTCTGATGTATAGAATTCTCATTAGTTTTTATAAGTTAGTTCCTGGCATTAAAAACACGCCACAGTCACAACACAAGGACACATGGACAAGGACACATAACTGTTAATACAAATTTTTACACATGAGCCTGTTTTTGTTTATATCTTCTTTAGATCTTTTTACTCTGCTGAATGCGCTTTATTTAGAAAATACTCAGATTATTCTTTGCGCTCAGATTTTCATGCACTTTTAATGCATTTATCTGGATGATGATTTTGCCAGTTTTATGTTCTCTTCCAATTCAATTTTATTGTGAGTGTAAAAGTTTGACAAATAAACTTTGAAATTTTGAAAGCTGAATCACCAAAGCATTATGATTTCCCTAAAAAAATCCCTAATCTCTTGTACTCTATGTGAGACACTGTATGACAACTTACATCTATGGATGAGTTATACAGTCTAATGGGCGACTGCTTACCAATTGTGTTCAATAAAATGTAAACACATAAAATAATGTTTGTCTGTCCTCAAGATTCCGATGCTGCGTGCATCTATTTAAATGTTAAATTAGACCAACAGCAGTTAATAGTTGCCGGTGAAGTGAATTAACATTTTTAAAGGGTGTTTAATAACATTGATCCTGATAATAAAAGCTGCATAATGGAACTATATTGAAACTCAAATATATTCATGGCATATGGTCACATTAGCAACACAGAGTGTCATTATTAAGTGTTAATTCACCGGCTGCTCGGCGAATAGGAGGGCCACACATAAACGCCGTGTATAGAAGAGGTGACCAAACACTCCCATCCAAATATTAAACACTTGTTAATAACTTTTCCGGCCCTGCAGCAGAACTTCTGTCACGACGGACAAAAAGCACTGAAAAGGATTTGTCCTTATGCTAAGCCTTAAACTGGCGTGATTGGACGGAGGGACAAAGAGAAGCTTTTGTTAAAAAAAAAAAAGAAGAGAGGGGGGTTGATTTATCCAGCACTTTAAGGGACCCTAATGAATAATTCAGTGTTATCATTCAACTTGATGCTCAATTATTATGTTTTTCTTCTTTCTTCACACGTGAGGGACCCCGCCAGACAGGGGGTATCATGCAGGGGCACCTTGGGGGAAGTAATGTGCACACAAGGACAACACAAGAAAGGCTCCAGCGCAGTCACTCCGCTGTCAGCTTGATAAATATAATGTGTCACCAATTAAAAACTCATTGCCATTCTTTAATTCAGCCGAGGCCTTGTTAACCGCTCCCTGGCAGGGAGGCTGCCGCAGTAGCCTCGGCCTCTGCGACCAGCACCACCATAATAGAGGCCCCTGCTTTCCCATCCTTTTAAAAACCACAACCCTTCCCTTTGGCATGTAAATAAGACATTCATTCGGCAGCACTTTTCCGATAGAAAAAAATGACCATCGATGTCTTTGATTTTCATCTTTTTTTCCCCCTGGCAAAACAAAGAATTCTATAGTTTCAGATTTTTATTCAAAAAAACCCTTTTTGGGCCTTTCTTTTGGGGCATTCTCATGGTAATCATGTTGACTCAACTTTGTGCAACGTGGCTATACAACGCATATGAACCCTAGCAGGAGTCCATTACAGAAATGCCATTTAGCAAGCTGTTTCTGTGAGAAAGTCAAACGTTTAAGGGGCTTTTTTGTGCCCGTCGGGGGGACAAGGGTCTCAGAGGAGCAGCAGGAGTCCTTGGAGACTTTCAGCGAAACTGAAAGCCTCTCAGGTCTGAGATAGTTCCCAGCTGAAAGTCAAAAGTGTTGAAAATGCAGAAAAGCAGGTTTTCTTAAGGAACGTCTGACTCCTTGTCACCCATGACTGCTACGCCATTTAGCAGCGTTCTTCTTTGACACTGGATAAGTGGATGTCATTAAGTCTTCTAAACACACACACAAGGTTTTTTCAAAGTTAATGGTTTTCATTTTGACAATATGCCATAAAACACCAGACAGACTTTCTTGCTGTACAGGAATTTACAACCGCACACACAGATTCCTTAAACTGAACAATAAAATACATTGTTTTCCCTGTGTTGTCTGATCTGACACCACAATCAGAAGGACAGCAGCATTTTTAAGCTTTTCAAAACCATTATAAATCATTCTTTTCTGATCAGGCATTGCTATGGCTTTTTTAGCCTAGCAAAAACATCCTGGTTTTGGTTGTGGAAAGATCATGGTTTGGATTATTATTGGTTTATTTTAACCACAATCATTCCCTAACCATGATCATGTGGCCTAACCTTTAAAAAGTAATCATTTTAATTAGTAAACTTTTGTCACTGTATAATAACTTCATCTGATTTAGCTGTTTGACGTATGATTCAGTCACTAAAGTGCTGTTGTCCTGTAGTTTTAAATGTGCTATATAAATAACATTTTTTATTTGTCGGGAATTTCCTGAACGCCGTCACAGCGAAATGCAATAGATGGAAACTGAGAGATTTTATATGCTTAATCGTAATGCGCTTAATTATGTAACAACATTACCAACAAAGGGGAAATATGTGGCTAAACATCTGAGAGTCTTAGTTAAACTTCGAGAGGATAAAGAGCTGTAGAGATCACAAAGAGAGCACTCTGTCCAGGTGTTTGTTGAGTCACTTGTTGAGTCAGACTTTTATGCTTCCGTCTTCCGCACACCTTTTTGTCCTCAGCAGCAGAGGAAAGAATCCAGGTTTGGAAACGTTTCCAAGTGCTGAATTGGAGGAATTCAGAGGTCGCAGCACTTATAATTCCCTCAGTGCCCCTCGTCGAACCCATTTGCACAGCAATGTTGGAATGCAAAATATTCCATTCAGCACTAAATGAGCCGGGTCATCCTGGAAACATTAAAGCCCCGAGTGGAATATAAAAAGAATGAAGTATGAACATCTGAATGAGCACAAGACTTCATCTTCGGCTCCATGCAAGCCAACACCGAGCCCCCACCTTCCTCCTCCTCTCTGCCCGCTCATTATCCCTGTCACACGGGACCAGGGCCCACTTGGCACAGCCTTGTGGACTTAATTGAATTAGACATACCCGCTTGTTTAGGCATTGTGTGGTGGCATGAGAATCTCCCCGCCATCTCCATGAAGGCAGAAGAAAAGCGAGGGATCAGCAGCACTTGTCGGTAGATCTGAGGGTTGGAGATTCTCAGGGATGGAAGGGCCGCCGCAAAAATGGAGGACCACCAGTCTCCCATTGTGCCCCGGCTCAGTGCCAAGTGCAGAGTGGGACTTGCCCAGTGGGTGTCACTTCACTTAACCCTGAGGTGTGGCAAAATCCCAAAATCCAACAAACCCCTCCGAAACTGTGTGTCCACAGTTCTGGGGAAGCTGGAGAAGTTACTGGAGTTATTCAGTAACTGTAAGATTTAGTTCAGGGGGAATATTTACTCTACAGTGCGCTTTATACTTAGATATAGATCCTAAATTGATTTTGTTTATTTCAGTTTCACCTGTTCTTTCTGTTAGGAAGAAAGAAAAGATCATATTTGTCTAACTCGGGATCAATGAGAAAGTTAAGCTGAACATGTTAAGAAGCTAAGAAACTAACACAAAAAGCTAGTGCTCCTGCAGGTCACCTATTTGTGCATGCCTCCTTTCCAATATTGTTCACTAAAACACAGTGTTTGTCGTGTTTCTTTTTTGTTAAATAGTCCGTATCTGCCATCTGTTTTGCTGCTTTTGATGCAGCTCTTGACACAAACCACAACACTTACTGTGCCAGCTTAACCCTCTGACTTCCACCTTTTCCAGCCACCGTCTCGGAGCTGATTTTAAAGTCAAGAGTCACTCGCTTTGTGATTAGAGATTTCTTTCTTTCCCCCCTTTTTTTTTTGCTTTAAAATGGAAAGAAACCTCTTCTAATGTGATTGCCCTTTTCCATTTATCCAGACGGGTTCTAAATGGAGGTGCTACAAGGGGATGCCTGGGCACTGTGACTACATAACGTCACCTCCCTAACCCTGGGGGTCAGAGCCAGATTGACACCGTAACCCACATCCCTGATCCTCCTTCAGCCTCTTTAGAGGTGCACCCGGCCGGCAGTAATACGGCCCGCACTTTATTCATTTGGAGATCAGCCAAGCTGAAAAGATAAGCTCTGAATAATTGGAGCCCATGGACCACGGAGAATCTGATGGGATCTTCCAGTCTTTAACTTTTTTTCTCCCTCTCTCCTCCTCTTTCTGTGCACCCTTATGGCTGGGGGACACCCCTTGTTAGGTTCAGGCGGCCAGATGGGCGAGAGAGCAGTGGGATGATCTGTGGAGCTTTAGAGGGAGGGATGACACTGGCTGCAGGGACCTGTCACTCACGTGCAGGGGGAGTGAATGTGGAGCCTAATGAATCCTCCACAGCCACCAGTGGACAAGACGGAGCTGTGTGTGGACACCAGACGGTCAGACAGTACAGCATCCTGCCTCCTTTTCAGTCTTTCTCTTTGCCTCTCTCATGGCCTCTTTCAGTCCAACATAAGTAGTTTCTGAGCAGCTCATTTGATTTTAATGTAATATGACTGTAAAACTTTAGTTTCAAATAAATGTATTTCCGACTAAATACCACAGAAAACATCTTCAGGTAAGAGGATATACACTTAAACCAACACTATATGTAACTTTTGTTGAGTGACAGCAGCTTTCGTGACCACAATTGGTGATGACAGGATACCGGGACGATAAATTCTGTTGAAGCTGCTGGTGTGCAACTAACACAAAATCATCATTTTAATGCAAACCAGCAATTCCTCTGTCCACCCATGTCAGGTTGTGGGCTAAATTGTTAGTTCATTCCCAGTGGGAGCTAGGAAGAGGGAAGGGTCTTCCTTCCTCAGGGTTGTGCGAATGGGAATATGTTCACACTTTGTTGCTTGGGGACTCACATATGGTGGTATCTACGGTTAGAAAGTGGCCACATTCAACAATTTTAGAGACAAATAGAGATAGAGACAAAATTTTCAGAGACAGAATTTTAAAATCACATAATTATCAATCAATATAGTTCTAGGTAGCAGTTTTCTATATAAATATCCCCTCGAGACATTAGTCGTTAATAGAGCAGTCAACCCTCTCTGGGAGGTTGGACACTGGAGACAATAAGTCATGAAAATGAGGCGTTTTGCTCCTGTGGCTGCTGTAGTTAATCATCCCTTTGTCAAATTAGCATTCGCCCTGCCCTGCATGGAAGACACCACAGCAGATAGACGGGGCATCGTTAGCCGCACTGTGCAACAAAGGCATAGCAATGGGGAGGCTGCAGCTATACTGGTAATGTCAGGGCCCAGGTCAGCTTGGTCCAGAGCCAGTGGAAGCCCACGCTGTGCTCTGCCTGTCCGGTGTTGTCATAACAGAGCAGTTTTTACTGTATTGGGCGAGAGAAAAGGAGGCCGACGGCAGCCTCCTGAAAACAGCAGAACAACAGGACCACACACTCGTTTCTCATTAACATCAGAAGCAGTCATGGTTTTGCTCTTCTTCTTTTTTTTTGCTCTTCCCTTTCACATGTTCTGACACGGATCCACACGGACTAGCAACAATTAGTGTAGCTTCGATGACTCTGCCAGAGAGCTGGAGAAAGTCACTTCCAAATTGTAACCTGTTGCACATTACAACCTTGTTTCTGCTTTGTCAAACTGACCAACTGATCCATCAGCTTCTAAGTCATTGTGTTAAAACTTTTTGATTGCCAGACACACGTGTCAGATGGTAAAACAATCCTGTGTCATTTGTTTCTCTGTAGCAGTGTTGCTCCTCAGCATGTTTTTCTACAACAGCGGTTGCACATAATTACTATTCATTATCCATAATTACCAATAAAAGCTGCAATACCTTTTTAGGTCTTGCCATATGTCCTACGGCTAATATTAATCATATCATACAGGAATTTGCTCCTCCTAGTGATAATGTATGATAATAGTAAGCTGAGTGTCGACAACCTGTGCTGCATTTATTCTATGTAAGACGTGTCCTCCGGTAATTTCCCCCCCTTTTGTTGGCCTGAATTTTTACTGAAGCCCGGCATTGTGAAACATAATAATTCTAATTGTTAAAATAACATCAGAGCCTGCGTGTGCTATTGAGCCGAGCTGCATGGCATGACAAGCTCGGACAAACCTCCAGCCATCGAGTCAAGCAAAATATTTTCTCTGCCCAATCGCAAGGGCACATTGCTTCCTGTCCTGGAGACAGTGTCACCCTGTGGCTCCTTGTTTTCCATTAAAACTTGCTTCCTGTGTTACAGGGCATTTTTCTGGAGAATAATAATAATGATGTATTCTGACATGAAGCGCTTGCTCGTGCCATGTTTACAGTGTTTGAAACAGAAGTGGCTTTCAGCAGGACACAGCAGAGAACATTGGTTCCTGGACAGAAAATTTGATTAGAGGGGAATATGAGGTTTGTCTTTCCAACCTCCTGACAGGTCATCCAGGCAGAGACATATTGATTTATTGCTTAGGTTAGTACAATATACAACTGGATCTCAATAAATACATTAATACTGGAATAGGATTAAGTAATTCAATAATTTCTATTGTATGAAATGTTCAAAAAAAATATTTTTCTGGACTTAAAGATTTGATTATCTTGTAAAGTTGATAAAAACGATTGTCCTGTTGACTCTCATTTAACTATTTTTTAACAGGTTTTAAAATGTCCTTTGTACTCTTTAACCACCTGACTTAGAGTGAGTAATGGACAGATGATGTACAGACAGCTGAAGTGGTCCAATATTATAAATCAATGGCGGTTTGTAATTCTCTCCATTTAAACAAAGGGCAAACGAATAAAAACTCATTAAGATGACATGTGAATTGGCAAACAAACTGTTTAATTTGTGTCTGCTGTGTGAAGGGGGCTTTCCATCCCCGAGGCTGGGGGCAGCCCAAATTTACATCTGATTGGAGTTTAATGGCCCATGGCCGCTTTTACTGCACAGTCGCTATGGTGACCAAGCTTTTCTCAAGATTTTCAACAGACTAAAATGTCCTTTTTTTGTCCATTTGAAATGTGTCATGCAAGCCAAATGGGGCTGGGGCTTGTATGTATCAATTTGTTTCTGTTGCGGGGCCCATGGCAGCCCTGCAATGAATATATGGGCCATTGAATCCCGGCACACAATGGCCGCAGCTGATGCGGTTGCCACAGAGACACGCCCACACAAAGGCTCGGAATGATGACATATGGTCCAAACCTGCCCAGTCGGTGGACCCCCAATAGGTCGACTGCATTGACAGACAAAACCCCACGTTAGCCATTTATCCGTGCCTACTCATTTCATGGTAAGATAAACTTTTTATAAAGTTTCCACAGCCCATGCACAAGAAGTAAACGGATGGTGAAAAAGCCACCATGTAAAGTGGGGGGAATTCATCATTAAGTGATTAACAAAGGCTTCTTTACCACCTGCTTCTACATTAATACGGACATTAAAGCCCCCTCTTTTTGTTTAAGGTGAAAGAGAAGAGATGGAGGCAAAAAGCATTAACTTAAAGAAGTAATAGAATGAAGCATATGTCAGTACTTTCAACTGACCCAAAACACTTCACATGTATAGACTGTTTAGATCTGTTGCTGCTATGTCCAACGGGAAGACATTTTTAACAATTCTTCAAGCATGTTTTTTAAGGTTAATAGATAAAATACTTAAGAATAATGTAGTAATGTAAAATAGATTCTTAGATTCACAATTGGAACACTTGAAATGATAAAGTAAAGGTATAATAAATTAACATATTGAAAACAGATTTATTATTATATATATTTTTAAATTATCACTGCATATCTCTCTGCAATTTCATAGTTTGTGTTTATTGTCTTTGTACAAGTGTTCTTTTTAGCAGAGTTTAAACAAGTTTATTACGTGTTCTGTATATGACCTGCTGTGTTATTTACCATGTTATTCTGCTGAGAACAATTATGCATCTGTATGAAACTATGGACAAACATTCTTCTATTTTCATAATCATAAAGGTATATTATTAGTAAAAAAAAAACAAGTTTATTTGAGTTTGTCTGTATGGGCGTCCGAGTTTCTTTCCAAATTAGTGAGATATGACTTTTGATTTGATGAGGGCCATGTGATCCTAAGATAAAAGATAATTAACACTGTGATTTCAGCACAGAACCACCGATTGTTTGAGGGGGAATCCCCTCACAGAACAGGCGTGTGGGTAGAAGAGGTCTAATTCCATTAGGAAAGATAAGCAGTGTGTGAACAAGACATTTAAGAGTTGACCTGCTTCATTACTCACCACTGAAATATGTGGTGATGTCATTGAAGGCTTTGCATGGTGGGAGGGTTTGCTTTCATTCATATGGGGGCAACACTCACTTAAGGCAGTGCAGATGCTCTAATTCTACCTAGAAACATGGATCTGGTTTCTCTTATTTGAGGCATTAAGGTGATTACATTTTATATACCAAGGTATGAAACATTCAGGTAAAATATTCACTTAACAAAGACAAAGAAACAGAGAGGTCATTATTACCTATAAGAGTGCTGAAGTGATTAATCAATTACTTGATTAGACTTTAAACAACATAATTAAAAGTAAACGTGAAAATTATCTCATAGGTGTACTACAAAGCAAGATTATAGGTATGTTGAGCCTAAAGTCAGAATTTTTAATGTCATGAAGCGGGCTCTCTGGAGGAGGTTCTGTTCAGAGTTATGGGTTTAAATCGGCTGTAGAAAGCGCCACCCAATACGTTATATCTGCAAACCTGTTGAGCTGTATAGTGAACAAAGCAATGTAGTTACAGTTGGTGGACTGCATATGCATTCAGTTGGTGATGCAGCAGATACATAAAATGTTTTTATGTTTGATTAAGATTTGCTGCCAAGTCCATTTTACACTGCTGGTACTGCAGCTAACAGAACACAGTTTAGAAAATGTGATAAGTCTATTGGCATTACACAGAAAATTCAATCATTAAGATTAATTTCATGTTGATTTGGACAAAAACTAAATTGATGTCCACATATCCTTCATTATGGAAGAATGCCAGACCTAAATGCACTCTTTGAGTATCATGTTTAAAAGTATGAAGTTTAAACTTTGACAGCTCTAATTTGCAGCACATCAAATGTTGTCTTTTAAGGGGACGCACACAGAACCTAATGAAGAAAACCTGGTTAATAAAAAAAAGCTGATAACCACTGTCATGATACCCATTATCTCTGATTGGGGTTTTATGTTTTGTCAAGTCAACTATGTCAAACTTGCTCCATAGAACAACCCTCAGGTGAGGATGTGAGGCAAAAGAAATAATGATGAGAATGTTCTGATGGTTGTAGATCATCGATTAATTCATTAGAATCAAAAACTAGTCAACAGATCAACAGATAATGTAAATGATTGCTAGTTAGAGCCCTGGATTCTGCTAACACTGTTCACCCTGTTTAAATTTTGTAAAGTCTCTGGAGACAGTTGTATTGCTAAATCAGACCACATGTTTGGTCCACACTGAAATATCTTAACAACTAGTGGATGAATTATCACAAAAAAAAAAACCTTTATACAGACATTCATGGTCCTCACAGGATGAACCCTGTTGATAATTTTTTCATTTATTAGTAAATTTCTTCAATATCTACAAAACCATACAAATGTAATGATGCTTACATGCAACACTGGGATGGTGAACATGGTAAACATTGTCACTGTGAGCGTGTTATCATGTTGATGTAGGTTTTAGCCCAAATCACCTGTGCATGAGTACTAAATGGTCTGCACTTTACATAGTGCTTTTATCCAAAGCGCTTTACAATGTGTTTCTCATTCACCCATTCACACACCAATGGTGACAGACTTCCATGCAAGGCGCTAGCCATGTGGAGGGGCTGGGGATTGAACCACCAACCTTGCGATCAGTGGACAACCTGCTCTACCACCCGAGCCACAGCCACAGAGTACTAACTTACAGAGCCACAATAGAGTTGAGCCGCGTTTCCATAGACGGTATCGGCTCGGCTCGGCTCGGCCCGGTTATGTTCGCGTTTCCACCGACCCTGGCCGGAGCAGCTGGGGGGCGGGGCTATCGTGTGCGGCTATCAGCTGTGCAGAGGGACACTGAAGCGCTGCAGAGCAGCGATCCGAGGTGGGAAAGGACACAAAAGTGTTAATGTGTCCTTTTTCTCCAGGACGTCTCTGGTCTGATCAGATGTATTGGAATGAATCCCGGGACACAGAAGTTTTGCACACACACACTGTTGCACTGAAATCCTGTACAATTGTGTCGCGGATATGCGGAAGTGCCAGCGGGGGGCAACGCAGTGGGTGACTTGGACCTTGTTAATACAATAATACTATAAGGTCCGCGGTGGAAACACGGTATGAACAAGTGGTGTTTTACACATTAGTGTAGTTTCTCAGTTTGCTCGCTGAGCTGCCGGTAACGGCATGTGGACTACATACCTACACACACAGTTGCTCACCAATAACAGTTGTCTCGGACCAATCAGCGGTCTAGAAATTTCCACGTCACGTTATACAACCGGGCTACTTTTTTTGGAACCCCGACGGAGTAGGTACCAAAAAACATGGTACGTGGTACCTGCTTAACAGGTACTTTTTCTGGTGGAAACGCGGCTAGAGTCGAGCCGTCGCCGAGCCGAGCCGAGCCGATACTGTCGGTGGAAACGCGGCTTTAGATGTGCCAATTTTTCTCCCTCAACCAACTCAGGATGTTGGAGCCTTGACAGTGAACCCTTACGTTCCCTGCTCTGTGCATGCACAACACAACCAGCCTCGGGAACATTTTGATGGCACCACGTACTTATTTATGATACAAACACAGATAAAGATCTCATTCAATCACTTAAACAAAGGGTAGGCCTGCTAATCTCCACTTGCTTTGTGCTTTGTTTCAACTTTCAGGCCATCTCTCGGTTGTGCGATGACAAGTACAAGGACTTGAGAAAACAAGCCAAGAAGCGGTCGGTGAGCGCAGACAACCTGACAGTGGTGCGGTGGTGTCCAGCCATCATTTCCTAACACTGGTCGCCTGCAGAGGAATAGATAGACCTGTAAGCTTATTTCTGCCTGGTAAGCAGGCAAACCAGGTGGGCAGCAGTCCTGTGGATCAGTGGGTCTGTCTGGAATATACACACATACACACACACACACACACACTTTCACACAATCTAGCACTTTTGCGAGTGTGATTGCACCCTCTCTGGTTGTTGTACATAAAAGAAGTCCCCCTGGCTGCCTGCACTGAACCAAACGGAGCTGAGCTGAACCAAACTGAAGTGTGTGAGTGAAAGTTGTCGGAATGAAGACCTTAACTGCAGAGGAAGAGCAGCCAGTTGGAAATGCAGAGATTGAAAAGACTGTGTGACGTTGGGAAATGAAAATAGGAACAAGCTTAAAGAGCAAAATACAAGACGTAACGGCGTTCCATAATTCCCTCTGAGGCTCAACTGGCTTGTGCAGTTGATTGAGGGAGGCTGTGTACATTCCTTTAATTTTAATCTTCTGGTTCAGTCGGTTCCTTAGCTGAAGCATGAGATGATCTTTTGACAGCTTAAAGGCACATTTCAAATTTTAAATGCTCAATTCCTCAATTTATTTGTTTTGTTGGTGTCTGTCTGTTCTTTTGCATTCCCATCCAGCTGAACCCAAACCCCTTCAAACAAAGGAAAGACAAGTACATTCCATTGTTAACTTGAGGGTACAGTTGATAGATTTAACTGGACTACATATCATCAAACAAAAAGAATCCACTGAGTCTTCATTTACATTGTGGCCATTTAATTGAGGTTCATGCGGAGAACTGACAATTTAAAAGCATGTCTGTTTTTAGCTCAAAGGCACTTTGACAGGAAATGGGATTTCAAAATCTAAACTTACAGCTGCAGAATAATATCTCTTACAGCCAGGCCATCAGCCAACACTCACATAAAGCAATATTCATGCGTCGCTTTGTTGTTGCGATTAAAAATGATGAAGCGTGCATACTTGGGAGAAGACTGACTGGAAGACAAATACGAGACATACTGTAGAGCTTATGTTGTACTTTATTCACTGCCATTGTCCTGACCTGTGGTGCCTGTAATAAGCTAGTTTAACACTTCTCCCCTTTCTACTGGAGGAATAGAACAAATAACTCTGAAGTATTTTTTTTCTTTAACGTTTTATATGGTTCTTCCAGCTTATGAAGAAACAGCACAAATGGAAGTATTGACATTTAAAAGCCACTTAACGCATGATTCCTCTGAGCTTTTTTTTTTGTTGGTCTGGAGAGGACCCAAATGAATGAGAAAGCATTAAGTGATGATGGAAACACTGCTTACAAAATGATAGATTGTATACATTTTGCTAAATTTTCTTTGTACAGTGTAAATACAGCGCCAGTGTGCAAAATCTGTAGACTGAGGTCATATTGTAAAGAAGAAAAAAACTAAAACAGAATGATGTTAGAATATTTATATTGGATCAGTTTCTACTGTACACGATGGGGGCGGTAAATATGTCTGATTCTGTGTTCCTATGACAAATCAAGTAAAGAGAATGGTGAAGTATTAAGATTTAAATGGGAGACACCACTTAAGATTTGTCTGTTGTCGACGTTTTCGCACTGCAGAAAAGGCCAATTTTTTACGTGTTAAATAATGTAAATGATATAAAGATACTGCAAGACAATTCAGGCTCATGTTATGATTTTTTTTTTTTTTGTAACCCCACTTTGTGGAAACATTGCCAGATTTATAAGTTTTTGATTTAAGTGATGACTCATGTTTCTTATGGAGCCCTGAAACCAACAAAATGTAGTAAAAGGTGATCACTCGGGTGAGTCAAAAATACGACTAAATACATCAATAAATATTACTGTTTAAGTCAAGGGTTTCTAGTTTTTCATTTAGCTTCAACTAGTTGATGAAATCATTTTTCAATTTCATTTTTTGGTCTTGAAAAACATTTATCCATTCCATGAATTTCAAATGCGCTCTTGGCTGCTCAGGCTTGTTACTCCAGTGAGACATCCTGACATATGTGACATATCTTCAGCTGCACAGAGGATTGTGTGTCAGAATGGCCAGAAAAGCGTGCTGACTTGCATACTGTAAAATAAGACTGGATGTAGAAAGACTTCCTGGTATTTTTGGCATACTGCATTTGACATGCAGTGTATTGGGACTGTATTGTAGGGTAGTATGGATACTGGAACGCACAAGGTACATGAAGGTGGACTTAGCCTCAGGGTCTGAAAAGTAAAAGCAACACAGAAGTCACTTGCATTTTTTTGAAAGACCAGCAGGAGGCCGATTAAAAAAAAACGTCTGATTGAATAGAAGTCGATGAAAAATGACCCTACTTCTCACATGATCTATTACATTGTTAAACATTTTCCTAATGAGTTTATGGTATCAATCGCTAGTTCCAGGTCTCCTTTAACACAACATGATGTTCATTTTATATATTATGGTCCCATTTAGAGTGAAATAGATGATAAAGTAGGACATACCTTGTTTAGGGTGTGGCTACCTTGTGATCAATAAGTCACTACCGTATCGGTGTGTGTAGTGTCCTCGAATTCTCTGTAAGATCCTCTGCTCACTTGTTACATCCTGGTTTCAAAAGACCAAGATAGCAGTAGTCAAATTCCAGACTGGAGGCTTCAAAATGGCAGTCCACAAACCAATGTAGCAGAGTTTCCATAACTTTAGTATTGCATTAGAAAAAATGTAATGGAGATGGTTATTGATAGTGGGGTTTTTTTTTTTTGTGTGACTTTTTTAAAGAGTTCATGCACATAATAGAAACACCTTTTCTGAATAAGTTGTGCCATTACGAACCTTTAACTTGTATTACCGATCAGTTATTTCTGCTTCTTCTGTTGTTTTCGTCTTTGTAAAGTATGC